>PVJH01023027.1:0-35634 GCA_004026705.1 Nesogale talazaci | reverse complement strand
CAACACACACATATGCACACGCACACATCTCAGGCAACCCTCCTCGGCCACAGGAAGTGGGGGTCCAGGGAGTGGCACCCCAGGAAACGGACTGCCCAGAAGAAACAAGGAGGGGGCCACACTGTGAGCTTGCTGCCCCCCAGCCTGGCTCTGTGTCTTCTCATTTTCCCCTCAGCGGCTTTCCCAGGACGGGTTCTGATATCAGATCTCGCAGCAGCCAGGAGGCAAGCGCAGCGCTGAGAGTCCAGGAAGGGCCAGGGGCAGTGGGGGAGTGTGGGAGGGTGTGCAACCGAGCAGTGAGGCCGGCAAGAGCCCGGCTTCCTCCGTGAACCTGCCGCCTGTGGGAGGAGACTCCCATCCTCTGCGCCTCGGTTTGTCCCGCTGTTAAATGGACCTGACAGTCGTTCCGACCGTACAGGGCAGTGATGAGAACTAAGTGAACTGATAGGTTCCCAGTGCAGTTGGCATGGGGGCACCATGAGCCACCTCTAACGCTGCCCGGGCTTGTCAGCCCCTGGGCCGAGCAAATGCTCCATTCTATTTGATGATCCTGTTTTGGTACGATCACCCTCCTTTGGGATGAGGCCTCTGAAATTCAGAGAGGTGCAGTGGTTCCCCCAAGGTCACACAGCGGTAAGCAGCAGGACCGACCCACCAGCTCTGACTGCCTGGAGGCACCTTCCTGGAGTTCCTATCACTAGGCCACTAGCAGGACACACCGAGAAGGACAGAGCCTACCTCAACACAGCACCGAATGTCCTCCATGGGGCTGATTCATAGCCACCCTAGAGGAAAGGATGGAACCTCCCTGTGGGTTTCCAGACTGTAACTCTTTACAGGAATAGAAAGGCCTGTCTCTCTCCGTCAGAGAGGCTGGAGGTTTCAAACGGAAGACCTTAAGATTCGCAGCCCCGTGTGTAACCACTGTGCCACCTGGGCTTCCACAGAGGTCCCTGGAATCAGCGGTGAGCAGCAATGCTCTGTTTCTCTCGTGAGCGCTCCCAGGTGGTGACACAGTAAAGGAGAAGCCAGGCGACGAAGCAGGGCAGTCCCAAAAAGCTGCCTGGATTCGTGTCCCTGTCCCCTCCCCGTGTAAGCTCACAATCCCTTTGCCACCTGAGAACTCACGTGGCCTCCCTGTCCCATGAGAATGTCAGGTGCACTCGTCGCAAACTCACAAGGATTAAGTCCATTCTGACTCCACGTGACCCTCCTGGAGGGGGTAGAACTGCCCCTGTGGGTTTCTGAGGCTGTAAATCTTACAGCCAGGACTGGGCTCCCCATGGTTGGCAGTTCACCACCCGCAGCTCCAAGGCAGAGAGACGGGGCTTTCTATTCCTGTAAACAGCTAGTCTTGGAAGCCCACGGGGAGTTGCTGTAAGTCGGCAGTAAGTCGAGGGAAAGAAAACTGTATGGGACTATAAAACCTCCTGTTTCTTCCTCAAACCACCTAGTGGGCTTGAACTCCTCACCTGATTTCACTCCCTCAATAGTCATATTCTCCAGTCTCCCCGCCCCGCCTCCCCAACGCCCTACATGGTTCCTATTGGAGCAGCTCTGACCTCGACACTCCACCTAGCGACCTCATCCATCGGCTTGTCCCCCGCAGCGCTGCCGCTCTGCCCCAGCCACCCAGCTCCTTGATGTTCACCCTACTCCCCTCAGACTTCCCGGCCTTGGGGTTTGGGGGTTCAAAGTCTAGGCTTTAAGTCCCAATCGAGACATTAGACATCCATTCTGTCACTTAGCTCTCATTTCATAGGCTTGTTTTGCTCCAAGCACCAAGCTGGGCATGGACAATCCAATGATAAAAATCCAAGAGCTCTGACCAAAGGAGTTCACTGGCCACTGGGGGAAGCAGAGAGAAGGGGCGTTACCGAGATAGCGAATCCGATTGAGTTGGGATGCAGGCTTGCTTTAGATGTGGCCATTGGAGGCAGTAGAGAGTGATCTGGATGGAACTGTGTCCCCACTACCACCATGACCACAAAATACATGTTCAAGTCTTAACCCCAGTAGCTGTGAAAGTGGACCTGTTTGGAAAGAGGGGGTTCTTCAGTTCCATTAGAGAAGCTGTTCCAGAGGGGGGTGAGTCCTTCTCAGTGACATCTGACTTTTAAAAAATCGAGAAATAAAGCAGGGGACACACACGCACACACGCGTGGAAGACAGCCCACTCTGTGAAGATTCCTCTATACGTCAAGGAAGCCCAGAAAGGGCCCCTCTGACTTGGGCCAAAGCTCTGACTTGGACTTCTAGCCTCCAGACTATGGGACAATACATTCTGGTTTTTCAAAGCTACCCACTTGGGCTACTTGTGCAATGTCATCACTAGGTAGCCCAAAAAGAGGACAGGAGTGAGTTAGGGGAGACCAGCTCTCCAGTAAGTCAGGAGAGAAATCACTGCATCGGGAGGGGGGCGGCGGGGAGAGGAAGCATGGGAATGAAGGGTTGTTCGGAAAGCACCATGGGCAGGATTGGGTATCTGATTAAGTGGAATGACCCCAGGATTCGACTTCTGCCAGCTGCGGGAGCAGGGACACAGAAGTGGCCCTGCCCAGGGTCCTCCCTGGTTTGTACTGTGGTGGTGGTGGTGGTGGCTTTTGTTAACCAAGCAGATGCCATGTGCTTTGCATGTTCTGCTTGACTGAATCCTCATGGGAAATCCCTGGGGTGGTGGCCGCTGTTATCCCCATTGCACAGTTGAGGATGCGGAGAGCCAGGAAAGTTAGGTTGGTTACCTGAACTTACATACTTGGTAACTAAAGGGAGCAGGATGCCAGTCCAAGCTGGGTTGACTCCAAAGACCCTTGTCTATACAGCCACATTCTATCACCCCCCCTCCCCAGCTGGTGAGGGTGTGGGGCTTTGTGGGGCTCCACTATAGTTGTCCCCTCCATTTCCTGCTTCTTGCAATTGAGTGACACTTGCCCATCTGCCAATGGGCTGTAGGGGCAGGCTCAAGTGCTGTGGGCTCATCTGGCCACATTGGGTGGTCGATGGAGGCAGGACCTCAGGGCATGGACAGTATGCCCAGCATGTGGGCAGTGGACTGACTGACCCTGACATAAGCCAGAGCTGAGAGCGGTTTCCTCCCAGACCTCTTTGGTCCCATCACTTCCTCTCCTGCCCTTCTGGGAGCTAGATCTCAGGGACCAAGCCCCTCACGGGGCTCAGAGACAGTGGGCTGGAAGGCTGAGCCCCGTGGAGCTGAGGAGCGAGGCAGGCAGGGGGCGCCACCAACCCTTTGGAGGCTCCAATGTGCGTGTACACCTGCTGAGCTGGCCTGGGCAGCCAAGCGCTGGAAAATCAATACTGTTTTCCACTTGCACTCCCGGGCCAGTCGCTTTCATTATGTCTCGTGCTTCCTCTGGGCTGCTGGGGACAGAGACTTCTCTCCGGCCGCGGCCCCAGCTCTCATCTCCACACTGGCTGACACACCTGGTTCATGCCTGGCTCCAGGACCTGCTTTGCACTACCTCTCAGCCCTAGTGACACCTGTCCTTGCCTGCCTTCTTTCACATGCACACACGTGACACACACAGCACACATACCACCCTCAACCCCCCCAGTTTCCAGAGAGTGGTATGTGGGGCCATTCAGGCATCCATAGTCTATGTGTAACCCTTTTGGATAAAAATCTGCCCAAATGTTTCCAAATCTTTATCTTGATTTCTTATTAAAATAATAAATATCCGTGATACAAAGTTTGGCATCTGTGGGCTGTTAGGAGGAGAAATTATCCCATCCAGGAGTCCTTAATGAGGAAGAAAATGTACACAGGTGTGCCCACACTTGGGGCGTGTAAGGATTTGCATGGATGCACTAAGTGAGGGAGGGGGTGTTTATCTCACCTCGAAGGAGTCCCAATCGACGTACATTTTGTACCCCATACTCCTGCTTCATAGAGGCTACCCCTTTCTGAAACCGCCCGGCTCCTTTGTTATCTCCCAGGGCTGCCCTGGGACTTCTGCCAGCCTTGTCTTTGTGTGGGAAGCGCAGGCTTCCTCGGAGCGGGGCACAGCCCGTGTGACCAGACACGGTGGCCGTACCATCTCCCTTCATGAAAATGGAAGCCTCCTGAGAACCGAGACCTGGGATCCACAGGGCCCAGTTCAGAACCGTGCCTGGAGCAGTAGCAGTCCAGTGGGTTCCAGTTTACACCTGTGCTCTCCCTGGTTTTCAGCGACTTGATTTTTGGGGAAGTAGATTATCAGGTCTTTCTTCCAGGGTGCCTCCGGGCAGGGGGTGGGGGTGGGGGGCGAGGGGAGCGCCAACATCTGAGCTGATGGTGAACATTTGAGAACTTGAACTGTCTGTACCACCCAGGACTCTACCTGGCAGATCCCAAACCCAGGTGAACCCCACCCTCTGCCACCCAGTCAGTCGATCTTGATTCAGAGGGACCCCCTGGGGTAGGGAGGGGGACTGCCCACTCAGGTTTCTGAGGCGTAGCTATGTAGGGAAGCAGACAGATTCTGTTTTCTCCAGAGGGGCAGGTGGGTTTGAACTGCTGACCTTGTGGGTGGCTGCTCAAAAGCTTAACCCACCGCACCACCAGGGTTCCTGGGCACTTGAGAAACTGAAACCAAGCCCACAGTCACTCAACCAATTCTGACCCCTCGCGACCCTCGTCTGGGTTGGTTTCTGAGGTGGTAACCCAGTCCGGGAGCAAACAGCTTGGTCTTTCTCCCAAGGGGCAACTGGCGAGTTTGACCCACCAACCCGTGCTTCTCCCAGAACCTCCCTCGGCCTCCTTCAGCATGGCCACACAGAGCCAGCACTTGTTGAACGAATTCACGGATGTGTTTCTCATCACTCCGCACAGGGACATGCTGCCGGCAGCCTCCGTGCCCTCCAAGCACACCTGCTAGGCTTCTGCACATAGCCCTGAAAGATGAAATCCTATCTGGAACGTTCTTTATAAGGAGGCCTGGCGAGGCCTGGGGTGTAGTTTTCATTCAGCTCCCCACCGTCTGACCCCTGGGCTCACACGAAACTGTTTCGAAGGGCAGAGAGGTGGGCACGCATGCTGGCCACTGGTTTCCTGTCTCTGAGGCCGCTCTGTCCCCTTGCCCAGCCACACCAGGTTTCCAGCCCTCCCTCCACGGTGGGGCGGATTCGGGCGCCCCCAGAGCAGACCAGGCTTTGCAACAATGATTAATTGGCCCTAGCAGTTTAAGAATGCTTATTTGCACACAGTTATGAAGTGTCACAATATGTCTCCGATGCAAGCGGCTTCCATTAGACGCGGAACTGCAGAGCGGGGAGCGCGAGCAATATTTCCTTAAAAGTTCATCGTCGGCAATGGGGTAGTGTGTGAAGCTAAACAAATCCAGGCAATAATGGAAATGTAGCATGAAATTACTTCTGTAAACAACAACCATTCATTATTTGAACATTTTTCATAAGCGAGCAGGCAGGGAGAGGGGCAGGGGCGGCGGGGGTGGAGTGGGGGGAAGGTAGTGGGGGGTGGCGGGCAGGGGGGCTGCGGCAGGCAGGGTCGGGGTACTCACTGGAGTTTCCGGGGCGTCGCTTGGTCGGGGGTGCTCCCAGCGCCCATCTGTCTTCAGAAAAATGCCTTTTGGAGGCGAAGCTCCATTCCGCCCCGCGCCAGCCGCCAGGTCCCCTTTCTTCATTAAGCGCAATCGGCGCAGGAGAGGGAATGTATGATTTAAGGAGGAAAGAGAGGCCCACTACTTAATGTTGATTTGGCGGAGTGTATAACCCCGGAGAGAAATGTAAATAGCAGCCTGCAATAACATGACAGCCCACTAATCATATTTACAAACGATATTAAATCTGTCCGCACGCAGGCCCGCCTGCGGATTGGCCCGGCCGTAATTGTCATTGTAACCAGCGCTGGCTTATGGGAGGATTTAACTGCAGTGATATAAGGTGAGTCGCGGGCTTATTATGACTTTATTATTACCCGGTTTATGTTTATTAAAACAATTTGTCATGCAGAGCAGGAATGGAGGAATGGGAGCATTAAATCGTGCCATACTCAACCTGGAGAGATGACGCGGGGGGGGGATGAATGGCAGCGGGCCCAGAGCCTCTACCCCGTCGCCTCTGGGGCGGGCCAGGGTCCGTCACTGCTGCACACCTGGAACCCGGGCCGGCCAGCTCCTCAGAGCCGCCGACTCACGCGGGACCGGGAAGCCCAGCGTTCTCTGCGGCTCCAACTGCCTTCCAAGCATGCGTGGCATCGGGACCACGCAGCACGGAGGAGGTCCCCCGTGGGTGCGGGGTGTTTGCAGGAGGGACGCCCTCCCGGCTCCCCGCACCCCCACCCCGCCCCACAGCCGGCCGGCTGGGCTCACAGCCAAGGTTGCAAAGGCCCCGTGGAGAGCGCCTGCAGAGAGGCTCAGCACAAAAGGTCTTGGACGAAGTTTAATAAAAGCTGCTTTATTTTCTCTGGGGTCCTTATTGGTTATTATCAAATTTATTTCAGCCCCAATCTTTGTTCTTTGGAAAGGCAGAGAAAGGGGAGGGTGGGTGGGCTGGAGAGGAGCAGATCCACACGACTAATAAATAATGCTCCTTTTCCCCAATCCAATTACCCACGGAGGTGAGGCCTGGGAGGCGCCAGGGCTGAGGACAGCTCTGGTGTGTCTTTGTAACCTTTGGTGCAGACAGCAAAGTCCCAGGTCTTGCTGCAGGTCCCAGGAAAGGTGTCCCATGCCAGGGATGGAGAATGAGGGGTGTCATCCCACAGACAGCAGAACTAGGTCTGGGATCATCACAAAGGCTTCTGGCCCGTGGTCAGAGTGCCCTGGAAAGGGAAGGAGGAACCGTGCCAAGACCATACCTCATAGACCAGGGACTCTCCGCTCAGGGCCTCCCTAGCCTTGACGGCATCTCTGTATAGGTTAAACTCAGACAAGCTGTGATGAGAGCCTACAGCCAGGGCGAGCTCTCTGACCCATGCGTTAGTGGGCAAAACTGAGTTGGGATTTCAGCCCAGTGAACCACGGTGCAGTGAACAACCTGCACAACTGCACCTGACGGCCTGATTCCCGTCAGCAGCCTCCTTGCCTGGACTGCTACTGGTGCAGCCACTCAGCCCACTCATCACCGACAGAGAAGCAGGCAGAGTCCTCAGAGGGAGTGATGGGAGGGAGAGAAGGTGCCTGCAGTCACCAGCCATCAGGAAGCCTTTCTCAAGGCTCCCACAATCTGGAAGACCAAGGTGGAGCAGACAGACCATGAAGGCTCCCTTGGGACTCCCTGTCAAAGCTGCCTGTGGAACACAGCAGAGGTGCTTCTAGCCAGGAGAGATGAGTGTTGGCGGGCATGGTGTCACTTTTCAGCGCTCCCCCTCCCCTCTGCCAAGATATAAGAGGCCAGGCTTCCAGCTGTGCCAGAGCCACCCCCCCCCCCAGGAGTCCTCCCATTCCTCTGCTCCCCCACCCAGCCACAAAAGCTTGCTTGGAGACCTCAGTCTGGCTCATTGGACTCTGAAAGGGATCACCTGGTCCAGGGCAGGCTCCACCTTCCCACTGAGCATCTTCCGGATCAATTGGCCTCTGTTCACATTCCTCCTGGGTGACCTGTCCTGTCCGGCAGTGCGGAAGCTTTTCCAGGACATCCCTACCTTCTGTGGAGGAATCGGACCACAGAACTCACCCCCTCCTTCTGGTCGTGCAGACCCCCTGTGGTGAGACTCTGGGGACACGTCCTCCTCCTGAGGTCCAGGGGGTGGGGGATCCACCGGAGTCCCTGATAGAGTGTGGACTCTGTGGGTACAAGCCACAGCTGGAGGTGGAGCTGGCCTCTATCCCCTGTGGGGACACTTGTTAATTGTGGGCCCAGCTGCGGGGCCTGGAGATGCCAGTAGGCCTCCGATTTCCCTTTGTCTCACTTAAGAAAGGAGTCACCAAGCGGTGGCTCAGAGGAGGAACAATAAGCCTTTATTGCAGCTGCCCTTCTCCACAGATGCTCAACCTGCTGGCCGCCGGGAGAGGCCGTGCTGGCAAATTAAAAGTCTCTAAACTTTCTTTATGTCTCCTTGGACACTCCACTGCTTTCTCACGGAATGGCTGAAGCTGGCTCAGAGACAAAGAAGCTGAGTTGGAGTCAGGACCACAGGCCAGAGGAGGAGCTGCCCAAGCGGTCCTGCCCAGCGGTACTGGGTAGGAGGTGGTTGGTTGGGATAGGGATGATCGTGGGTGGGTCCAGGGCCCCATAGGCTTAGAAAGACTTCCTAGGCTGTTAGACAGGCAGGTTGTGGGGCCCTGCTTCCCGCCACTCTCCCTTGCCTGTGACTGGCAGAAAGAGGTCCTAGGAGGTGTCTCAGGGTCCATCCTCAGAGGACCCATAGCCAGAACCCAACAGAGTGAGTGTGGCTACTGCCACAGGGTGAAGAGAGAATCCCTTCAGCTCTCCAGGGAGCCCTCATTTGCCCCTTCTACTTACCCCCCACCCACCCTTCTCCCTAAGCCCTCACAGGAGAAAGGATGGATGGGATAACCTGGGCCTTACCCCAGGTTAGGCACCCTCGCCACTTCCACCAAAACCTTGGCTTAGTTCATCTGGGTTCTCATTGCAGGTTGTGTCCTGGGTGGCAGCAAGGTGGGACCAAGAGAGGTAAACAGACCCAGTCTGGTTAGCACCTGGTTAACAGTCTCCTCCATTCACTCGCAGAAGTACAGAGTCTATAGCACAAAGAAAGCTTTTATAGGGGGTGCTGGCTGGGATCGTGGGGTCTCTGTGTGTACAGAGCTGCATGGGGTTCTCAAGGCTGCTCCCTTCCAGAAACAGATCCCAGGCTTGCCTTTGGAGCAGTCTCTTGGTGGTCTCAGACTGCCATCCTTGGAGCCAGGAGTCAAGTGCTCCCCCATTGAGCACCACCAAGGGGCATGGGGTTGGCAAAGAGTCAAAATCAGCCTGAGAGCAACACTTCCTGTCATTGTCATCGTTGTTGTTGTCACCGTTGTTGTCGTCGTCGTGGTGTGTTCCGTCGAGTCAGTTTCAGGTCATAGTGAGTCAGAGAGAACAGCAGAAGCAGCCTGATCATGTGACCTGAGCACCTGAGATGAACTCTCACCCTCCTTGTTGCCCAGGGGAGTTCTCGCTGCACTTCTTCCAAGTCAGAGCTGTTTGCTCCTTTGTTAGCCCGTGGAGCTTCTTTTCCACCTTCTTCACCAACACCATAGTTCCAATGCACTGATTGTCCTTCAGTCTTCCTAAGTCAATGTCCAACGTTCACAGGCATATAAGGACATACAAAATGCCATGACTTGGATCAGGCACACTCTAGTCTTCCAAGTAAGTAACATCTTTGCTTTCCAACTCTTTGCAATGCATTGGTGATGGTGATCGTCCTGGGAGACTAGAGAAACAAACGCAGGGAGACTAACGTGTGTATCAGAAGGGGCTGTCTATACAAGAGCAATTGAATATTGAGAAGACACCCCGGCCCAGTCCAGATCAAGTCCCTAAGTCCGATATTAGCCCATGTCTGATACCAATTGATCAATTCTTCTTCAGACTCACGCAACACATGCAAAGACGTCGAACGCAGAACGAGCACAGGCCAGGAGGTGGGAAGCATCATGGACCCAGTGGCTCAGCACTGGCAGGGTCTCCACAGGGCGCCTCCAGCTCCCAAGGCTCTGGCTGCATCGGGGTAGCATATATGGTTTCTCATCAGAAATGTCTTGCAGTAAGTGAGCATGTGTCCCACCTCAGGTGAGCTTTGTCTCTCCGCAGTGCCTCCAAGTGAGGTCATCAAGCTGCCACTTGATTGGCAGGCTGACCGCCACCCCTTCACACTTAATCTTCTCAAACTAACAGCAGATTCTGTAGCGCCCACAGGGATCTTTTGACTGTCATGTCCATGCGCGTTGCTTGTGGATCCACGCAAGATGAATCCTTAACCGTGTCCATCTTTTCTCCACTTACCTACGTGATGTTACCTGCTGGTCCACTTGTGAGGATTTTGGTTTCCTTAACCTTGAAGGCTGCAGTCTTTGATCTTCTTCAGCAAGGCCTTCAAGCCCTCCTCACTCCCAGCCAGCAAGGTTGTGTCACCTGCAAATCTGCGGGTTGTTAATGGGCCTTCCTCCAATCCTGAGGCCACATTCTTCTGACAGATTCTCTGATTATGTGCTCAGCAGACAGGTTGACTGTGTAGGGTGAAAGGATCTAATCCTGGCACACACCTTTTGTGATCGTAAGCCATGCAATATTCCCTGTGTCCTGTTTTCACAACTGCCTCTTGATCCATGTACAGGTTCTGCACGTGGGCAATGAACTATTCCAGAATTCCAAATTTGTTATAATCCGCATAGTTCAATGACTTTGCCTACTCAAGGAAACACAAGCATACACCTTTCTCGTATCATCTGCTTTGAGCCAAGATCCATCTGATGTCAGAATGATCTGCCTTGTTCCATGTCCCCTTAAGAATCCTGCCTGAACCTCTGGCACCCCTCTGTCAATGTGCTACTGCGACTGTTGGTGGATGCTCTTCAGCAAAATTTTACGTGCACGCGCTGATATCAATGACACTGTTCTATAATGTGTGCAATTTTTTTAGTGACTTTTCTTGGCCACGGGTATAAATATGAATCTCTTTCAGCCAGTTGGCCAAGTAGCTGTTTTCCAAATTTCGTGGCATAGATGAATGAGTGCTCCCAGGGCTGCATCTGCTTATTGAAACATATCAGTTGGTATTCCAGCAAATCCTGAAGCCTTGTTTTTTTATTTGTTTTGAAGTCTTGCTGCTTGATTGCTTTCTTCAGTACCCACATTGGCCAGAAGGAAGCTAAAAGGAGCCTCCTGAAATGATGGAAATATTCTGCAATTTGAGCTGGGCAGTGGCCACCTGAATGTGCATACATGTAAAAAGTGAGAATATACGCTTTGCTGTGTGTGGATAGAAAACATGAAGCTAAAACAAAGTACCCTTAAGTACCTCCATTGGGATCCCAGCTCCTCTTTGTCCCAGTTGGGTGTCTTTAGGCCCATCTCAAACTCAGTCTCTGCATCTATAAATGGGGAGAATATCATCTACCTCTTGATTTCCAATCTGAGAGTTTCATGAGAACAGGGGTGATACATGACTGCTCCTCATGCCTGCCTGAACCCTACTAGCAGCCCCGGTCCAAAGACTGCCAGTATAATAAGATTCTACGTCAGGTGTTGGGAAGGGCTATAGGTCTGAAGGGAGCCAACTGTTTCCCAAGAAAACGTATTACCTTGTTTTACCATCATTCCAGTTGTATTGTCTCTTTTGGCCTTTCTGCGTACTAGCTATTCTTCCCTAAGGCCAATGTAGGTTCTTTCTCCTTTAGAAAGAGCCAGAACTTGACTGCTGAGGCTGGAACAGGGCCCAAACCTAAAGTCCAGCTTACTGCTGTCCAGTCGATTGCCACTAATAGTGACCTTTGACTACAGAAAAAAAAACAAACCTTCCCCATAGGGTCTCCAAGGCTGTAGTCTGTACAGAGATGCACTGTCATATCTGTCTTTTTCAGAGCAGATAGTAGGTCCAAACTTCCCGCTTGCAGCCAAGCGCTTAACCCATGCACCACCAGGGCTCCTTGAAATGGGGTCTGGACATTGGAAACTCGGGAGTGGGCACCCGTGTAAGAGTTTGGCAGCTGGGCGTGACTTTGAGAGAGGGCAGAGAGGGTTTGCTCTCCTGGAATCCACAGCAAGATCTTTATTGGGCCTGGTACTGGTTCTACAGGAGAAAGCAGACTTGGGTCTATATCAGGGACAGCGGGGTGTCCTGGTCCCTGCTCCATGCAGACTCAGGACATAGACCCAGATTGCCTTGTCCCCCAGCCCCAGACTGAATGTTCCAGCCCTCTCTTGGGGGAAGGGCCCCTTCCTTCATCACTCTATCAGATCGCCTGCTAGGCTAGCTCTTGGCAATTTCTTGCTCCGTTTCTTTAATCCCTGATTCTCTTCAAGCGCAGAAGGAAGAGTAAAAAGCGGATGCCTGAGGTTGGGAGGTGGGTGGAGGAGGAGCGGGACATCCAGTACCCTTAGACCAGTGTGGTGAGGCCCAGGCCAGGGTCTTGTCTTCTTTCTTCCTGAATTCCCTGAGGCAGAGACGGTCAGTGTCCACAGGCTGGGTGCTGAGACTGGTGGGCTGAAGGCATCATTTTTATAGACTAGTAACCAAGTCCTGAGGTGACTATATCCCCAAGGGTGAAACACAGAGCCTTGTGGAGAAGGTGTCGTCGATTTCCCTCAAATCCCCTGGCCCAGAGAAGCAACTCAGATGGGGATTCAGACACTGCCTGGGGCCCCAGACTGGCCTCTTCTCCACCAACCGACTGTGGGGGACTAGGGACAGATGCTGTGAGACCAGACGTCCCTGCTGGCCTCTGCACACCCCTGGGGAGGTCCTGACTCCTCGCGCTGAAGCTTCCCTGCTTCCTCGGGATGGAAACCAGGCCCGAGGGCGAGCTTTGAAAACAAGAGCCAGTGCGGAGTTGCACTTTCTTGGAGGAGAAACCAATTGAGAAGCTCAACTCAGGGCAGTAATGAGGCCACTTATTTTGCAGAAGTCCAAATTAAATGGAAAATTGGGTGCTAATGAAAATGTTCCATTTTCCCCTTTTATTAAATCTGGCTCTGTGCCTTCCAAGAGTTTGGGAATAGCCAACCCCTGATGGTTTCCTCACAGCCAGTTCCTATCCTCCAACTGCAGGGCTGCAGGGACAGCACGCGCTCCCAGGGCCTCCAGTTACGGGCGCCATTGAAAAATGTCCTTCATAAGGCACAGCGTCACCCTTCCCCTTTGGTCCCCACAGTCATTCCCTGCTTGACAATCACCCCCCACTCCTGAAACCAGATGAGAACCGTGACTGCCGCGTGGACTCCCGTCTTTCTCTTCCCATCCTTTATGACCTCCTGCGTTCATGCGTCCTGAGTAGCTTCACGCCGTCTCTTTCCCATCCCAGCCCATCATTCTAGCATGGAATGAGGCCTCCACTGTATTTTGAGCTCCATCACCAGAAATTTTTTTTCTCCCCAATGATTTTATTGCAGGCTCTTACAACATTCAGTACATCATTTGTATCAAGCATATGTGTACACATCTTGCCATCTTCATTTCCAAATATTGTCTACTTGAGCCCTTGGTATAAGCTCCTCTTTCTCCCTCATTTTTTTTTAATGAATCATTTTATTGGGGCTCATACAACTTCCATCACGATCCATACAGACCTCAATTGTATGCAGGCCACATTTGCACACTTGCTGCCGCCATCACTCTCAAAACATCCTCCCTCCACTTAGGCCCTCAGTATCAGCTCCCCATATTTCCCTTCCTCCCCCTCCCTCTCCCCCATGAACCCTTAATAATTTACAAATTGTTATTACTTTTTCGTATCGTACACTGTTCAATGTGTCCCTTCACTCACTTCCCTGTTGTCCGTACCCCAGAGAGAAGGCTATATATAGATCCCTAAAATTGGTTTTCCCTTTCTATTCTTTGTATTCTCGGGTCCCCCTCCCCTCTGACCCCAGAGAGCCCCTGCTCAAAGAAGTGTTTGTCCCCCTGGCCCTCAGCAGCCATCTCTTGCAGCGTTGTCAAGCTCCTATTATGTTCTGGGTAAATATGAAAGTTGATCCTTCCCCCGCGTGGCACCTCCACCCTGTCCCCAGTTTCCTCTAGCTCCACTTGCCATATATCAGACCCTCTGGACACACCAAACAGCTGTGGTTTCACCTGTGACCAGGGTGGAGCACAGTTTTGCCCTCTCGGGATTCTTTCTCACTTCTAGGAAGGGCAACTTTCTCTCCCATGTGATGGGAATAAAGAGTGGTGACGTAGGTCTGCACAGGACGAACCCCTCGTCCTTCCAGGTGAATGCCGACATGCTAGCGTAGCCCACAAGGTCTAGCAGAACCTTTTCTCATATGTTTGGCTGGAACTTATTAAGCATGTCGCCTCCTTCTGATGCTGTTAAGCTGGCAGGAAGGAAGTGGAGAGCTTTCAAGGACCCTCTGACTCATGATGAAGAAGGGAAGACCCGTCTCAGAAAGGTGAGAGACAGCACATGGCAATCGATCGGGCTCCTGGAACCAGCTCTGCCCACACATACAGACTTGGCATCTGTGTGAAGAGTTCTTAAAAATTAAACTAGTTTGAATCTTAAGTAAGACAATGGCTGAATTGCTTTACATTCTACCTGCAATTCCCACTTCCCTTGTCCTATTGAAATATTCAATGCATTTCAAGATTCATCTCAAATGTCAGCTCACCTCCGAAGTCGCTCTCTCCCACTCTGATTTAGATGATGCGCTTCCTCTGTTCTCCTGCAGCACACATCATGCTATGTCATAATTACTCTTTCCTGTGGACACATGTGAATATCTGGATGGCGGGAGTCATGTCTAATTCATCTGTATATTCCCTTTGCCCAGCACATAACCAGACACCAGGTAGACATACAGCAATGTGAGGAGATGTGGTCCTGACTGATGCAAGGTCAACCATTCCTTCCAGCATCATCTTGAACGACTCTTAGAAGCGCTCTGTTGAGTAAAAGAAGTCAGACAGTATAGACAGGATGCTTTTATTAATGTGGATATTAAAAACAGGTCAAATAATTGGGAAGCTAACCAATGCCATTCAGGGCCACAAATATATATATATACACATATATATATACATATACATATACATATATATATGAAGAGTCAAAAAGGTGGTTCATTCAGGAGAGAACAGAACTGAAGAGGAAGGCAGAAGTGTCGGAAAGTCTGAGAAGATTGGGTTTAAATTTAGGTTACACAAATGATTCGCTCAATTATCATTTATATTGTATATATCATATTTTCCACTATTGTACATGACATAATTGAAACAAAACAATGAATGGAGAATTTGGGGGCCTAATTTTGGATTGTTTTCTAATTTTCTTATCTTGGAGTTACAGACTCTAATTAATAGTATAATTCTTAGTATCTAAGACTTCCTTTTCTGGGTTATATAATGAAGTCTAGGGTATCTGGTTTGGAGGAAGGCTTACGAACAACCTGAGACATGCAATGACTGGCTTGCTGACAGTGTGGGGGACTTGAAGAACTTGCCGAAGAAGCTTAAGGATTTTATCCTTTGGTATGTATTGCAACTCAATATAAAGAAAGTTCAAATTTTCACAACTGGACCAATAGATAACTTCATGATAACATTATGAAGAGGAAAAAAAGATTGAAGTTGACAAGGATTTCCTCTTTCTTTGACCCACAGTCAGTGCTCACAGAAGCAGCAGTCAAGAAATCAAATGTTGCATTGCACTGGTTAATTCTCAAAGACCTGTTTAAGGTATTGATAAGCAAAGATGTTCCTTTGAGGACTAAGGCACACCTGACTCAAGCCTACCAATCACCTCGCATGCATGTGAAAGATGGACTTTGAATTAGGAAGATCAAAGAAGAATGGAGGCATTTGAACGGTGGTGCTGGCAAGGAAGACGGAAAATTCCATGAACTACCCAAAGAACCAACAAATCTGTCTCGGAAGAAGTACAGTCAGAGTGTTTCGTAGAAACAAAGATGTGTCAGGTTCTTTGGGCATGTTATCAAGAGAGACCAGTCCCCAGAGAAGGACAGCATGCTTGGTAAAGTGGAGGGACAGATAAAAGGGAAGAGCTTCCCCAAGATGGATTGACACAGCGATGACAACAGTGGACTCAGACAGAGGACCGACCCACGGTGAGGATGACGTGGGGCTGGGAGCTGATGGATTCTGTTTGCACAGGGGCTGCTGTGAGTCGGACTGGACTTGCTGGTACCAAAAAAGCAAGACTTCTTTTGTCAATTTTTGCCAATGCTCCATGTGTACCTAAAAATAAAGAATATTCTTTAATTTATGGATACAGAGTTTTACATAAGTACGTTAAATCAATGTTATTACTTGAGTACTTCAATCACATATGTTCTTAATAACTTTTTGTCTGTTCAATAAAGGAGTATTGGATTATTTTCACTACAATTTAGGCTTGTCGATCTCTTCCACATTCTTCTGTATATTTTGCTTCATATACTCTGTTGAATTTTCTGTACAATTCTTTATTTTTAACATTAAGTTGTTAAGAGATAAAAAGGTTCGGTATCATTCTAGATTCTGATAGAATTGTTTCTCTGGTGAGTTAAATAATAACCTTCTTTGGCCTCATAATACCTTTCAGTTTAAAATTGATTCTCGGTCTTCATAGGAGTTATGTTCTACAAGGTCACCACAAAGCCGAATTAGCAAACACGTGAAACCTCGTCTCCTCGAGGAAATGCAGACGTAGGTTCCTGTGAACCTTAGGTCGCCACATTTCCATCCACCAGTCAATACATAGCCTTGCTCTGTGTTGCTTCTGTTGAGAGACACCTTCTTTAAGTTATGGATTCATTAACACTCGCCTCGTGGTCAGCAGTACTGGAACTCCTGCCCAAACAAATTTACTCAGCACACGCATTGTCTCTCTAAAGCACACCGTAGTCGTACTGAACACTAGTCAAGCACACTTCAGCTTTACCCTTAGGGGTCCTCTGAAATCAGAAAAAAAAATACAGCACCGAAGCGCAAAAACGTGACCCTTCTCGGCCGGGTGAGGGTACGCACGTGGGCAGGATGAGGAGTGAAAGAAGGCAGAGCGCGCTTGTCTGACTTCGGTTAGGAAAAGCACAGTGTTTTCACCACACCCTGCAAGTGGGTGGTACTGGTGGAGCAGTGGTCAGAGCGCTAAGCCGGAGCTGCTCCCCAAGGGAAAGAGGTGACAATGCGTGACGCTGTACTCACCCTCTTGGAAACCCGATGGGGCAGTCGTGCTCCGTCTGTAGAGTCACTGTGACTCAAAATTAACTGAACGGCAGTGGGCATGGGTTCTGTTTGATGGAACTTGGTAAACGGAGTAGATTTTTATATCTGAAAACTTATTTTTCTTCTTTTCTCGAAAATTCTTCACAATCGTCTCTGAACATTGCTTCTCTATAACTTCCTGGATTATTTCCATGGGGGACTTTTATTAGATACATATTGGAGCTTTTTAACTTCTGTGTCTTTTTTTTTTTCACTCTTTTATATTTTTCAAAAATTTTTGTTCTTTGGAATGTATTGTGGCAGGACTTGACCTGTTAGAGTTTCCAACTCTGTCCTCTTCTTCTCTCTTAGACTCTCTCCAATCTTTAGTCCATCTATAGATCATTAAATTCCAATGACTATGTTCTCCTTTCCCAGATTTCCATTGGTCCTAGTTTTATTTGTACCTTCTTTGCTCTTACAATTTATTGGTTTTGTTTAATGAAAGATTTAACTTTCTATGAGCTTATACACAGATTTATTTTAGTCTTTGACAAAATTTCTTTATCTAGAATAGCTTTCAAGTGTATGCTGAGAAAATAATTCAAGAAGCTGGACTATATGAGGAGGAAACCCCCCCCCCCAAAAAAAAGACATATTCCCCCCAAAGCTCTGTATTTAATTTTTTTAACAGAACAACCTTATTACCTTCAAAGTATTCTCCGTTACACTTAGTATATTTGTCAAATCTGCGATTCTATTCTCTTTTTTTGTGGGCATCACTGCCCCCTAGTGGGAATAGGAGGCCCAGCCTTGCTCCTGGGGAGCTGCTACTGGATATGAACTACCAACCCTGTGGGCTGCAGTCCCACATTCAACCACTACACCACCAAGGCTCAGTCCTCATGTGATTCCATTCTTTTTTGGGGGGCATCACTGTCCTCTGGTGGTCAGGGGAACTACCCAGCCTTGCTCCCGGAGAGCTGCTGCTGGATTTAAACTACCAGGCCAATGGGCCGCAGTCCCTCACTCAACCACTACACCACCGGGGCTCAGTCCGCGACTCCATTCTTACAAACATTTTTCAAACTCATCTGTTTGGATCGCTCCCTCATTTTTGTTTGTTTGTTAGTAAATAATTTTTATTGTGGGTCCTTACAGCTCTTACAATAATCCATATATCAATTATATTTTTCTTCACCTCCTGTACATTATCAAATCCCTTTCATATCTCTCTGCATTCGTGGAAACAAAAAGAAGTCTCACAGAGTGAATTCAGGTAAGGAAGGTGCTTGGGGCAAGAGAGGCATGCTGTTTCTGCCCCAAACTGACACACTGAGATGACTGTGTAAGCAGGTGCATTGTTGTAGTGACAAAACCAATCGTCCGTCTGCCACACATCAGACCTTTTTATTGTCATACACTCTAAATAGAAAGTTTGATTAACGATGTGACCTGGTGGAATGAACTCCAAATGCACTATGAGATGACATTTTCATCCTTTAGGGAAGTTGATTGACATCCAGACCAAGGTTTGTCATCAATCAACATTTCACCTTTTTTGAAGTGAGAGAAGTATTTGTACCCTCGAGCTTTTCGCATAGTCTTGTCCTTGTGAGCTCTGCTCAACATCACAACGGTTTCTGCGGCATTTTTTTTCCCGAGCAAGAAACACAATTTCACAGCTACACGCTGTTCTCTTAAATTGGCCATCACAAAAAATGAGGTTCAAGTGAAATGGATTGTATGAAAAAATTCACTGAGGCCAGAGAGAACCCGAGTGCCGCCACTGCGTGCACTAACTCGGAGTGAGTTGCTGGGTGCTCGCCTAGTGGGGAGAACGAGAGAGAACTCTGCCCCACCACACACAATTCCGGCTTGGGGGGTACCCCCTCATATGTAAAAGAATGAGTCAGCAGGATTTGGAGAGAGAAAACCTGCTGCACACTTGCTGAAAGTGAAGAGGACTTGAAACAGTTACTAGAGTCAGGGCAGAGAGCACCGCCTTCAGTATGGATTGCACCTCAACATGAAGGAGAAAGACCCCCAAATCCTCGCCGCTGGGCCAATAGGCAAAGTCATGATGAAATGAGAAAATATTGAAACGGTCAAAGATTTCGTTTTGCTTGAATCCACAATCAATATCCATACAAGCAGTAGCCAAGACGTCACATGCCATGTTGGACTGGGCCCATGTGTAGCTTAAGATCTCTTTACCATGCGAGAAAGCTAAGATGTAACTTTGAGGACTAAAGTTCACCTGATCCAAGCCATTATGTTCTTGATCACCTAAGCTGCATGGGGAGAAAACTGAAAATTAATAAGGAAGGCCAAAGAAGAGTTGCTATCTTTGAATTATAGTGTTGTCCAAGAATGCTAGCTATATCCTGGGCTGTCAGAGGAATCAAAAGCAAAGAATATTGCAAGTGAGGACACCAATCAAGAAACAATATGGAAATATCTTAAGTAACAGTTTGATTGCTTTTGTCTAGTATAATTTAATATTTTCATTCATATTTAAGAACCCTTTCTTATAATACAATGTAGTTTTGTGTACCTCTTTTATTGTTCTTATTTAAGTACTAACTGTATGGAATGATAAACTATCTTTCGGCACATCTTTTCTCCTACTTAAAATGGTCATTAGAAAAGTGAACCGGTTTTAGTCCTACCACTGGCACACACACAGTCCTGAGAGCAGAACTGTGCAGGGGTAGAGATGGTGGTGTTCTTGGCTATACTCCTTGTAGAAGCAGATTGCCATGTCTTTGTCCCCCTGGATGGGTTGGAATTGCCAATTCTCAATTAGCAGCCAAATGCCTGACTGTCTTCACCCCCAGTGGTCAGCAGTATCTTCCCCTGGGATGTAGTAGGCATGTCATCTGGTGACTGAGTCTGTAGCAGTTAGCTTGTCTTCCACCTGCACTGTTAGTCCCCCATCCTTTGGGAGTTCTGGTCCCCCTTACCCTACAATGTTCAACTTCAGTCCTTTAGAAATGGAACTCCCCTCTGCATTGCTGGATTCCAGATGCTGAACCCAGTAAGCGCATGGCTTCAGTTCCACCCACCCTTAAAAATGTTGAATGAACTGAGCCCTGGTGGTGTAGTGGTTGAGTGTGGGACTGCGGCCTACTGGCTTGGCGCTTCAAATCCAGCAGCAGCAAGGCTGGGTACCTCCCACCAGAGGGCAGTGATACCCCCAAAACAAAAAACAAACCAAAAAAATGTTGAATGAATTGCTAGTCCTTAGAAGTATTAATCATCTTTTTTCAATTTATGAACTTCTGATTTTATATATGTATAAAATATAAATATATATTACACCATTAGATGGCCAAAGTGTGAACCAGCCAAGCATCCTGAACCAGACATTCTAGGCACCCTTCACCTCCAACTCTACTCAGAAAATCTGGCTAAGGAGTCTGTCTGGCCTAGCTTGCATTCCTGGGCCCAAAGTGTGGGGGGGCTTTGGCTGGTTTACTTTGGGTCACATGTCCAATTTGTGGTGGAAGTATGTCATGGTACCCAGATTGACAGCGCCATGAGGATCACATAGTGCAGAGAGATGTATACCCCAAAGGAAAGGAGGAAGAATTCACCAAAGAAGAGGTGGGGCCATGTGCTGAGCAGAACATCATTACAGTTCCCACAGTCCACCACCAGAATCTTGAGTTCTCAGGATCTGGAGTGCCTAGCAAGCTGAGACTTACTGTGTAGTTCCATTTCAACACCATCAGTGTCCCTCAGAAGACCTTGTCCCCGGCTGGCCTGGCCAGGAAGGACACTGGTGCAGCACAGGAGAGACTCCGCCTCCCTCCCAAGCTTCGCTCCCAGCTCAGCAGGCAGAGGAGAAGGGCAGCAGTTGTGGTTGCTGGATAAACTCACTCAATGGAGACGTTTTCTTTATGTTCTTGCAAGCCACAGAGAAGTATCAAAGAGGCCTGTGGTTCTCAAATCAAGGAGGGATGGACCTGGTATTATCTTGCTTTGGCCATGAGAACCATCACTTGTTGAAAGCCTAGGTGTTTGAGTGACCAGCTAGCTCAGATGCATGGGGGGTAGGAGGTGTGTGTGTGGTGGGGGGGGGGGGGGGGCTCACAGACTACTAGGAGGCTCTGATGGGAAAACCAGGGGTCCATGGGTCTTGCCTAGATAAAGCAAAGACCTCTGCCTTCTACTCTAGGACCCTAGAGAAGTTGGAAGGAGATTGGTGAGCTCTCAGAAAGGGGTACTGGTGCCACTTCAGCCCTGTACCTACAAGTCCTCATTTTGAGGCCCGCTCGGTCCTGCCACTGTTGCAATCTCAGTTAATGGCATCTTTCATTTCATTTAGAGCTTGATTTGTTTACAAACTAATAAATATGATTTATAAAATGTGCCCGTGGTTTGCTAATTGCTGCACATATGGCGTTTTCATTTTTGTAGAACTGGCATTTGCATTCTTTGTAGATTATGACTTTGTGTCCCCAGTGCTAATTAGTCTGATTAGGCAGATAACTTCTCCTGTACTCGGCCGAGAGGCTGGATGGTGGGGCCTGGGGACAGGGAAGAGGCTGTGGCAGTGGGTGCCTTTGTAGGGAGGAGTCGGGGAGACCCCAGGACGTCGCTGAGGACCCCGGAATGTCAAGCAGTCCGTTTTGTGCCCTTCCCCAAATCTAATTAAGCACAGTTAGTTAGCACAAATTTCCTAATCAGGCCTAATCTTCCCACTGAATGCACAATTTTGAAATTGTCACAGAGCTCGCTTAGCCTGCAGGGGGTTGGGGATTGAAAGGCTGCTTGAGGAAGCCTTTGGAAGGAGAATGAAGGGAGAGCAGGCTGAGACCTTTCCCAGGGATCCTTTCCAAGAGGGATCTACAGTGAAGACTTGCCACAGCCAAAGACACATGGTATCAAAGGACATCTTTGGGGCACCAGGCCAACGTATAGAACTTAGTTGTTCGGGGCTTTCCCAAGTCATCTAGCCCCCGGGATATATCCTTGGGTTCCAGGGGCAGCCTTAGAGACAATCCACCTGTGTCCACACCAGCACAGAAAGGCTGAACTGGCCTCCCAGGCCCTGGAGGTGGGTCCCAGCAGAAGGAACTGTCTCTGCATGGGCCAAGTTCAGGAACAAAGGCAGCCATGTCTGAAGAACCTCACCTCTGGTTTTCTAGAATGCAAAACCACCGAGGCTCTTGTAAACTAAAAAGGAGAAGAAGAATGCCTCCCAAATATGACTGCTAGTGAATTGCTTGCCAACATCACTGAGCCCGGTCTGGCATCAGATTTAATTTGTGTTAGAAAAATAAGGAAATGCACCATTGCTCAGACCCTGAGCATCATAGAGCAATTTGTGGCTGATTCATCGCCGGCAAGGGTGAGGACATCCCTCAAGCATTTAGTAGAGCAGAGAGTTTGATTTTTAAACTGAGCTCTGAGAGAAGTAGCCCACTAAGGGGCCCTCAGACACTTAACTGGGGGAGTCCCTGGGCCCCCAACCTGTCACCCTCTTGCCTTTGGGCTCTAGTTCAACATTTCACACTTATCCTTTTCTTTCCTTTCCCTTCAGAACATCCCCAGCTGGATAAGTATCATCTCTGGGTTTCCCCTGTGCCTGGTACTTTTCTTGTCACATGTAACACACCGGATTGAAACGACTCTTTCTTGTCTATTTTCCTGAAGAACCAAGACGAAATCCAGGGTGGAATTTGGACACACACACACACACACACACACACACACACACACACACACACAGACACTTTCTGTAGCCTCAGTGTGACAGCAAACTTCTTGGATGGAAGAATGGGTTTCCAGGGGGTCTGGGCACCATTGATCTCCTCCTGAATTGACCTCCTCTCTGGGACTTGAGGCCAGGAGGGTCATGGGTGTGGTTACAGCAGCCATATTGACTTAGGCTTCTTGGTCTCATTAGGGCAGGGGAGGGCAGAAGGCCTCTGAATTCCAGGTTGGAAGGAGCTACAGTCCCAAGTTGACCTGCATCATGGGGCCAGGAATCACAGAGGAAACTTAGACCTGCTCTTGAAAGTCGGGGATGTTCCAGAGAGAGAATCATGAGCTTGGAGGGCAGAGACTGCACCTGGGAAACCTTGGAAGGGTTACTCCCCCTGTCTGAGCTTTGATTCTCGTCCCCCCCTCCCTGCCCCCTTTGAGTGAAAGAGATCTGATAGCCATTCAGGCTTCCTGAACAATATCATGATTCAAGGAGAAAACTGTAGAAGGAAGGGACCAGTAGAGTGTGTGTGTGTGTGTGTTTTTTTTGTGTGTGTGTGTGTGTGTGATGACAACCCACGTGTGGAAGAGGAAGAAGGCATGTATCAGCCCAGGGAGGCCAGTCCTCCGGGGTTCTTGAAGAGAGCAGAGCCTGTGCAGGGGTAGGGTGGATCCTCTGGACCCTCGGGTTGGGGCTCCGCCTCCTCCCTCATCAGCCCCTGGCTTTCCTTGAGGGAGGCCCTGTAAAAGGATTTGCCTTGGCCCCTCTATTTGAATTTCATAACCAGCGTCCCAGAGTAGGGATAGGATTCTTTCTTTCCCTTCAACTATATGAATACATTCTGCTTTAAAATTGTTTTGAAGTAATAAAAGGATTTTCACAGGCAACAAACAAGTCTCCAAACAGACTTAATCTGAGACCAAAAGCCAGAGATGGGGATTTACCTCCCATAACGGCTCCTTTCAAGTGAGGTAAAAGCAGAAGCCTGATTCCCATTCCTGAAGGAAACCCAGAGACGGGTAGGAAAGAACACCCCAGAACGCACCTGTTCAGGGACCAGGAGACCTTGTTTGTGAATCAGACCAGCAGTCCCACAACCTCACCCTCTTCACCCAGATGCTGAGGCTACCTTGGCCTTGGTGTGATGGTACCCACTTTTTGGCTGATGGGTCAGTCCTCAGCCTCCCTTGGGGCCCCTGTGCCATGCCCCCCTGGAGTCTGCACTGATCCTGGCTGCCCAAGGAGAGCCAAAGTTGGGAAGTGACACTGAGGTTGGAAATGTTGAAGGGCAAGGCTGAGGGCAGACACCTCAAACCTAGCTCAGATCTCCGCCCCCCTGGCCTCCAACCTGGTACCCCCTACCCTTGTTGGGTGGTCACAGGTGCCTCCAGCTGGTTTGCAAAGTCTGGAACCGCAAGCATCACCACTCTTCTAAGGTCCTTGTCCTCAAGATGCCAGCGCCCCTTCCCTGACCGGGGGACAGAGCCAGCTGGCAATGCTTACCCCCCCCCCGAGACTCCTCTGCCTCAGAGAGAGGCCTGTGGGTGAACTTGGCTGACAGAAGTCAACTCCAACTGCCAGTTGGGTACCTCTCCCCAAGAAGCCCGAAGGAAGTAGAGAGTGGGAGGACCCACAGACAAGCCTCGGGACCTTGGCTTCTCCTTCCAGGCCTTGCCAAAGAGACAGAAGCTGAGAGTCTTAGGATTGGGGTGCACCTTGCTTTATGTGCCCACTTTTGCCTTTTCCTCATTGGGTCATTTCTAACAGGGTTGGGGTTGTACATCTTTGCACAAGCACCCATTTGCCAGCCTGTACTGACCACATGTATGCGCCCCCCCTTAAAGGCACCTAGAAGCCTGGGTACTCTCCTGACGAGTGGTTGCACATCCACAGGTACACAGAAAGGTAAGCCCTTGCATATTGAGCTTTGAAGCCCTGGGGCCCAAGGGCTTGAGGCAGGCCAGTAAGTGGATGGTACTCCTTGGGTCAAACTCAGGTGAAAGGAAAGAGGAAATAGCAAGTGATTTCTGCCCTCTCCCTCTTTTAGGACCTAGTCCCTCAGCTCCAACGGCCTCTGTTGGCTGCTCACGTGTTGGTGGTGGGCTACCTACTGCTCCTGGGTTTTGTTTGAGTTTCCAGCCACTGAAAGGAGGTTGAGTCACTTTGAGGTCCTTTGGGATGCTGTTGTATTGTGGGGAAAAGAGTCCCTGGGTTGGACTTGGGTGTTGTTTCTGAAACAACTGCTTACTGACAGTGTGACCTTGAGCAAGTGACTTCGCTTCTCTGGGCACCAACTGTCCCATCTATACGATGGGAAGAGATACCCACCCCTCTTCAGAGAAGATGTGAAAGCATCATGGTGCATGTTCTTCAAAGCCACATAATCATGGACCCATCATAGGTCCTCCTGCCTCCACAGCTGGCCTTCCTGTGGAGACAATGCTGTGTTTTTGAACATCGAGAGGATTCCCCAAACTGTGCCCTCCCCCTCTCTACTATTTCTGCCTTGGGTTGTCAAAAATGGTAATCTTCTCGCAGGCCTGAAATTATGAGCCTGCTTTATTGGTCAAAGGCCATAATAATTTGAGCTCTTATTTTATAAACTCATTTCTGCACAGTGATATCCTGATAGGAGCAGGAATAATAAATCACAAACATGTCCCCCAAGATTGCATTGTAAATGTCAAACTAGACAGGAAATTGTAATTAAAGAAAGGAAATTGCTACAAAGAAGCACTTGATTTTAAAATGAGCCAAGCATAGAATTTTCTAAGCATTTAATTATAGTCCAATTTCAACTGACTTGGCTTTTGCAGTCATATTTCTTATTATAACTCTCCTACATAATAACCAAATTTCCCTGCTTACACAGGTCCGGCCCATCAGAGGCTGAGGACATTGCATAAGCACAGGGATTAGGAACTTGGTGGGGACTGTAATCATGGTGAAGTTTAGGGTGATGGACGCAGGGTGGGGATTTTAAATCAGCCGCAGTTGAATTTCCAGCTCACAGGGGATCACCCACACCTGTGTTGTGTGGGAGCAGTGTTGGCCTCACATCAGCTCCAGGAGAAATTCACTCAGGCACTTGCTTCCATCAGTGACCCGGGCTTCCAGGTTCCTTCTACTCCTCCCCCCACCCCTCCCCACACACAGACTCACGGGAACAGCCCCCCACCCAATCCAACCACCTTTGAGTCACACTTCACCCAGGTGTAACTTTGGGCTCAATACACCAGCTACAACTTTGCACCTGTAGCTCACGTGTGCATTTAACCAGGTGCATCCAGAGGCGGTCGAACGGAGCTGCTAAGAATATAGGACGGGTGTCAGACAAGCCTGAGCTTGAAGCCTGACTTTGCCGCGCGCGTGCCTGAGTTGGAGGAAGTCGCGTCACCCCTCTGAACTTCAATTTGCTCCCTTATAGAATGGAGAGTGTCCACGGGAGAGGTGTGTTAACAAGTACACGATTGGCCTACGGACATGGTTGTGGAAGTGGTTGGGATCAGGATTGTGGCCTGCGTCTGTGCTGTGCCGAGAGGAGAGACAGGGGGATTGATGGGCGATCTTGCTTGAGGTGGGCAGTCGGAGGAGAGGAGGCAGAACCAGGGCCATGAGTGGTGGGTGGGGGCGGCGGGGGCGGTGAGGGATGACTCGGCCCACTGTGTGCCTATTGCACTTGGTGGAAAGTGACCAAACCACATCAAGATGTCTTTGCTGGCCCGGCAGCGTTCCTCAAAGTCCCCTGCCCCCCGGGTCTTCCGGCTTCTTCTTCATCAAATACATGCAGTCCCTGGTGTGTAGTGGCCCAGGAATAACAGTGAAAGAGTGCCCTGTCCGGCCCCCTGCCCACAGTTGGGCCGAGACTTTGTGTGTTCCGCAGGGTTCTCATTCACCGGTCTTCAGAAGTAGATCTTCAGGTCTCCCTTTCTAGTCATTTCATGAGAAATCTGTGCGGCTTCATATCAACACACAACCCAGCCCACCTTTGACAGAAGGGTGGTAGCTGGGCTGGAGGTGGCTTAGCGCAGGTGTCCCACATTGAAGGCAAGAATTCTGGCACCAGAATGCCAACGCCTCCAGAAAACTCACAGGGCCCTAGAAATCGGGTAATTACTGGTTCAACCCCTGGTTGATCGGGGCTGCTGCCGCCAGCTGGAGTGCTCATGCTCTCCTGCCTTTGGTTTAGCCTCTTTCACGAAGCAGCAAGAAGACTCAGAATCAGAAGGTGTTTCCTTCAGGAGGCTTCCTCCCTTTTCAAACCACCATTCAAAGTTTGGGGAGCTGGACAGGTAAAGTCTCAAAAAATAAAAAAGAAACTAACTGCCATCGAGTCAACACCGTCTCGTGGCCACCTTACAGGACAGGGTAGAACTGCCTCTGTGAATTTCTGAGCCTGTAACTCTTTATGGGAACAGAAAGCCCACCCTTCTCCTGAGGAACAACTGGTGGTTTCGAACTACTGACTTTATGATTAGGTGCTCAATGCGTAGCCCCAGGACCACCAGGGCCTCTTAGGGTAAAGTCTGGACGCCAGCAAAACAGACCTGGACTTGAAAAAGCTCAGAAGATTCCGGTCTTGGAGAAACATACCGTAGGAAGCCCTGTGGATGGGGATCTGGCAGGTCTGAGGGTCTGTCTGTGCTGATTTTGTATCATGCATGGACTACCACCCGAATGTCCCACTTCACATCGTGCACTGTACAGCCCCACAACTGAACCTAGATTCTGGGCTCCAAGGTAAGGTGGTAGCGTATGATGGTTTCTGACAGGAAGTGTTAAGGTGATCGCTCATGTGTCCTGCAAGGGGGACTGTCTGCATTCCAACTGGAGAGGAGATGAATGTAGGGAATCACAACGTAGAAATAGTATGTGTGGGTGGGTGGTGGCCCTGGGGTCCCATCCCCCCACCCCCGCCAGGGCTGTGACCATGCAAGAGTACTGGCTTTTGCTGCAAGACTGGAGATAACTTCACAGTCGAGAGAGTGCATTGGAGTGTTTTCCAGACATCCCTGGGAAAGTGGTATCCAGAGAGATCCATTCACTGAGGAATGTGGTACTGTAGTACTGTGACTACCACATGCCAGGTGCTATTCTGGAGCTGCTTCCATGAACACAACAGGTACCCAACCTGGCCCTCATGAGGTTTACTTTAGATTGGGAAGAGAAAGAAAATAAATACAACAGCACTGTATGTATACACACACGAGGGGGGTACCCCCCCTCCCAAACAGAATTGTGCAGGGTGGAGCAGAACTTTTGTAGTGTGCATTTTTCCACTAGGTGAGCATGAGGAACTTGCTCTGAGTTAGTGCATCCAGTGGTGTCACCTGGGAAGGTTCTCTTTTATCACAGTGAATATTTTTTGTAAAAGCCGTTTCTCTCAAAACTTGTTTTTCATGATGGCCGATTTAAGAGAACAGCATGCAGCTGTGAACGTTTGTTTTCTGTGCAAGAAAAATGCCACAGAAACTGTTCTAAGCTTGTAAACAGGACAGCACTATGGGGAAAACTCAAGGGTTTGAATGGATTTCTCATTTCAAAAAAGGTGACATGTCGATTGATGACAAACCTCATTTGGGACATCTGTCAACTTCCTGATTGGATTAACATGTAGACAAAATTCATGCACTTGTATTTGAAGGCCGTCTGTGAATCATTGCAGAGATGGGGACGTTATCTGCAGTCTTGGAGCTCGGTTCAGCGAACTTTAACGGAAGATTTGGAAATGAGAAGGGTCACCGCAAACTTTGTGCCTCGGGTTCTGACAGATCAGGAAAAAGAGCACTGAGTGGAAACATGCCGTGCTTTGAAAGAACAGCTCCAAAGTGACCCAGCTTTTTTAGCTGATGCAGTCATGGTGCTATGCTTATGACCCCAAAAGTAAACATCCAGCAAGTCAGTGAGAGTCCATTGTCACCTTGTCCCCCAAAAGCTGGATAAGTGAAATCAAAGATTGAGACAATGCTTATTTGCTTTTTTTGGTAGCGAGGGTTTAGTGCATTTCCCATTCACTCCACCAGGTCACACTGTTAATCAAGTTTCTATTTAGAGGTCAGGGTGTGACCAAAAAAAGGCCTGATTTCCATACACAAACACACATACATATATAGTACCCCACAAAAACTGAATAAAAAGTAATAATTTATAAATTATCAAGAGTTCATGAGGAAGCCGGGAATAGGGAGGGAGCAGGAAAATGAGGAGCCAATGCCAAGGCCTTCAATAGAAAGCAAATGTTTTGAGGATGATGAGGGCAACAAATATACAAATGTGCTTGACATACAACAGATGTATGTAAGGATTATGATAAGAGTTGTATGAGCCCCAATAACATGAGTTTTGAAAAAAGAGAGATTCGAGCAAAATTGCTTTCATGAAAAAATCCCTTGTGACTAGAGAGAACCTTCCCAGGTGACACCACTGGATGCACTGGTTCAGAGCGAGTTGCTGGATGCTAACCTAGCGGGGAAAATGTGTGCTATAATAACTCTGCTCTGTAAGGTGCAATTCTGGATTTGGGAGGGGTTACCCTCGTGCGTGTCTCCCTGTGTGTGTGTGTGTGTGTGTGTGTGTGTGTGTGTAGTATGTCAGAAAGCAATCGATGCAAAGTAGACAAGTAGAGCTGGGAAAGGAGACAGGGAATATTGGAGATAAATTGCTATTTTACAGAAGGTGACCAATGGGCTTTCCTCTGGTTAGTCACTGCCAAGGCAGCTCTGATGTCTACCTCACGTAAACAGCGGAATGACGCGCCATTCAGGCCTGCACCGTCCTCACAATTGCTCTTATGTTCAAGCCCCTTGTTGCAGCCACGGCGCCGGCCCATCTTGTTGAGGGCCTTCCTCTTTTCCACTGTCCCTGGACTTTACCGAGCATGGCATCCTTCTCCAGGGACTGGTCCTCCCCGATACCAGGAGATGAGATCTTGCTGTCCTTATTTCTAAGGAGCATTCTGGCTGCACGTCTTCCAACACAGATTTGTTTTTTGACCTTTGCCAGTCCATAGTATTTTCAAGAGATATTGCCAGCACCACTATAATTCAAATTTCTTTCTGATTCCTCTTTGGCCTTCCTTATTCAATGTCCGACTTTCACATGCTTGGGAGGCCATTGGAAATACTAAGGCTTGCCCTGGTGGGTGGCTGGAAACCACAAGGTGGGTGGTTTGAAACCTCCCATTGCCCCTCGGGAGAAACACGGGGCTTTCTACCCCTGTAATCAGTTACTGTCTTCTCCAGGGGTGCACCCACCTGCCCCTGCTGTTCACCCTCAGGTCCCTGAGGTCCACCCATCTGCTCCTGGGGTGCACCTCTCAAACCCTGGGGTACACCCCCCAACATCCATCCTCCCGATTCTGAGGCCCCTACTCCCCTCCCATGGCCCTGGGAGCCTCCCCCCACTCTCCCAGGCACTGAGGAGCTTCCCCAGTGCGTGTGTGTGTCTCTCTCTGTGTGTGCCCTGAAAGCAATGGTTGGTATTGTTGAGCTGTGTGCTGGCCTGGTGTGTTCAATAAAGTTTCCCCAGCCTCAAAAAAAAAAGAAAAGAAAATACTAAGGCTTGAGCCAGGTGCACCTTGATCCTCAAAGTAACATCCTTTCTTTTCAACACGTTAAAAAGGTCTGGTTACTCAACAGATTACTCTTGACAGCTTTCCAGGAAGGTGATATTTGAGCCACGGCACAAAGGGGCTAAAGGAGAAAATCAAGCAGACAGACAGGAGGAGAGCTTTCTGGGTAGAAGGAACAGGGTATGCAAAGGCCCTAGGGTCTGGTCTGTTCAAGGGACAGGCAAGAAGCCACTCTGCTGGTGCAGAATGAAGACTGGCACAGTAACAGTGACCCGGTTATGTAGAACCTTGTAGATGATGGCAGGAACTCAAACATGGTCAGGGGCCTCTGACCACATCATTGAAAACACACTAAGAACAGTCAACAGTGGAAGTAAAGATGGACTGAGTTCAAATTCTCATTTGGCCACTTGTAGCTAAGCATTGTTGTAGCATGTGATGGAGTCATTGCAAGTCACAGAGACCCTGTATGACAGAGTAGAATTGTGCGGCAGGGTTTCTGAGAATGAAATCCTTCCAGAAGCAGATCTCCAGCTCTTTTCTCCCATGGAGTCCCTAGTGCAGAGGTTCTCAACCTGTGGGTGGCAACCCCCTTGGGGGAAGAATGATCCTTTCACAAGGCTTGCCCGATTCATAAAAGTAGCAAAATTACAGGTATGAAGTAGCAACCAAAATAATTTTATGGTTGGGGGATGGGGTCACCACCACATGCGGATCTGTATTAAAGGGTGGCGGCATGAGGAAAGTTGAGAACCACTGGTCTAGTGGATTTGAACCTCCAACCTTTGGGTTAGCAACCAAGTGATTAACCATTACACCCCAGAGTTCCTATTCCTAACTGTGTAACTTCAGACACGCTACTAAGACCCTCTAGACCTGCTTCTCAAATGTAACCCAGAGGTCAACCTCATGGGAATCTTGCAGGTTCAAGGTCGATCATTTACCTAAATGTTTGCACAATGCTGGCTTGTATGACAGACTGCATGAGTAATCACCACTATTATTGTCAACAGGGTGGGGATGGGTCCGATTTGGGGAAGCATGCATAAAGCTGACATAAGCAGTGATGGGTAAGGTGGGAGGCAGCGGCAGGCCTGGGCTTAGGGGTGGTGGTGGGGTAGGGAATGAAGAGAAGAGGGAAGATTTGGGGGGGGGGAAACCCCAAATAGATGAGGTAAAATCAACAAGACTAGGCAATGGACAGATGAAGGGAGGACAGAGACTTGATCCTGCTCCTTGTGATGAGGGTGTCTACTGTGGCCTCTTGTTCTCTGTTTTGAAGTCTCACTTTTTCATCTACCTCCAGTGCCCTCCCCGCCCTGCTCAGAGGCCCCTGGGCTCCAAGGGCCTCAAGTCAGCACTCCTGGACATGACAGTCAAGTCCCTTCCAACTTCAACCCAAGTGCACTTCATCTCTCACTGCCCTCCTGCAGTCAGTCTCCTTCTACACCCCTCATCCCCATTCCAGATGGCCCCCCTGCAGCTGTAAGACAGGTGCTTCAGGAGCGGTACCTCCCACCAGCGACTCAGAGCTGCCTCCTGGTGGCACACCCCTGTAGGGCAGGAGACTTGTCTGCATTCCTGCTTCAGATGGTCCTGTGCCCCACATGTGACCAGCTGCATTTGAGCACAGTGTCCTCCGTGACTGCATCTTGGACGCAGCCTGATCCCTGTCTGAAGGTGACTCAATTGGCATCAGCCAGGACTGACTTCTGACTGTTCCTACCTTGTGATCCCTTTGACTAGGAAGATGTTGAAGGTTTTGTTGCCCCCCCCCCCCCCCCCCACACACACACGAAGATATCCACTGCCATTGAGTCAATTCTGACTCTCACCAACTTCACAGAGGGTTTTGACAGACCATCAGGGAAAGACCCCCAACTCCTAGTTCAGTTGACATGTTAGTGGAGGAGTCCAGGACATTAGAGGAGGTGAGGAGGCCTACCACCAGTTGCCAGGATAACATACGAGGGGATCTTCCCCCCAAAGTTGGAATTGTCTTCAAAGCTATGAATTAAAAAAAAAAACTTTAACAAAACAACCTTATCACCTTCAAAGCATTCTCCATTAAGGCGCAGGGTCCAGATGGCACCCAGTCTGATCCAATCACACCAAGACAAAACACTAAGGGTGTGCATCAGGGCAGCAGGGGGAGCAGAGCATGGAGTTCCCAAGGGAATGCCCAGGATGTACTTTGGAGTCAGGGTGTGGCACCCCATCAGACTCAACCAGGGGATACTCCTGGAGGTCAAGGAACGGACCTTGAGCTATTTACAGGTTTTACTTTTGTTAGTATAATTACTTATTTATATATATTTTTTCTGGACATTGTTGTTTTTTTTTTTGCTGTCATAGTTTTATTTTCTTTGATCATTTCATCTTGTGATTTCTTGGGGTTTTTTTGTACAATTATTGTCTCTGCAAATCTATCTAGATCAAATAGGCTGGATGAACAGTGTGGAGGAGAAAACAATGGGACTGATGGTTGGGGGGGCGGGCACATGGGAGAGGGGAAGGTGGAAGATAAGAAGTGGTGTTGACTAACCCAGGGATCGAGGAACAACAAGTGATCCAAAATCAATGGAAGGTGGGTGTGAAAGACCTGATAGGGATTGATCAAGAGTAATGTAACCAAGAGAAATTACTTAAACCCAAATGAATTCTGAGCATGATAGTGGGGCAAGAGGAAAGGAAAAGAAAATAGAGGAAATAAATAGGAGGAAAGGGCATTTATAGAGGTCTAAATACAGGCAAGAACATAGGTAAATGTATTTATATATGATGATGGGGAAATAGATCTATATGCATGTACTTATAGGGATAGTATTAAAGCAGCAGATGAACATTGGACCGCCACTCAAGTAATTCCTTAAGGCAGGAACACTTTGTTCTATTAAATTGGCATTCTCACCTTCCCGACACGATTACTGAAGAAAAATGTGTGCATAAGCAAATGTGGTGAGAAAGCTGATGGTGCCCAGCTATCAAAAGATATAGCATCTGAGGTCTTAAAGGCTTAAAGGTAAATTAGCGGCCATCTAGCCCAGAAGCAACAAACCCACATGGAAGAAGCACATCAGCATGTGTGACCATGAGATATTGAAGGGATCAGATATCGAGCATCAAAGAACTAAAAATTATATCATTATAGGTGAGGGGGAGTACAGATTTGGGACCCAAAGCCCATCTGGAGGTGAAGCGACATCTCTTTACAGAAGGATCGTGGGGAAGAGATGAGCCAGTCAAGATACAGTGTAGTAACAATGAAACAAGCAACTTTCCTCTAGTTCTTAAATACTCCCCTCCTCTACCCCACTATCATGATCCCAATTCTACCTTACAAATCCAGCTAGACCAGAGAATGTACACTGGTACAGATAGGAACTGGAAACATGGGGAATTCAGCCAGGATAGATGATCCCTTCAGGACCAGTGAGGAGAGTGGCGACCCGGGGAGGGTGGAGGGAAGATGGAGTAGAAAGGGGAACCTGATTGTAAGGATCTACATATAATCTCCTCACCGGTTTACAGACAACAGGGAAGTAGGTGAGGGGAAACATCTGACAGTGTATGATATGATGAAATAATAATAATTTATAAGTTATCAAGGGCTCACGGGGAGGGGGGGGAAGGGAGGGGGAAAAGGAGGAGCTGATACCAAGGGCTTAAGTAAAAAGAAAATGTTTTGAGAATGATGATGGCAACAAATGTACAGGTATGCTCTGTATGCAATGAATGTATGTATGGATTGTGTTAAGAGTTGTATGAGTCTCCAATATAATTTTTTTAAGTACTCTCCATTATACTTAATACACTTGGCAAATCTGTGATTCCATCCTCGGAAACATTTTTTAAACTCATCTGTTCGGATGGCTGACAGCACCTCCTCATTGTATTTTTTCACCTCTTCTACATCATCGCTGTCTTTTCATTAGTGAAAACGAAACAAAAAAAATCACACTGAGCAAAGTCAGGTGCATGGGACGAGCTATTGGTGCACTGAAAGGACTGTGTGAGCAGGTACAAATCCAGTCCCTGTCTGCCACAAGCCAGGCCTTTTTTTTGTTGCACACTGTTAGGCTACCTTTTCAGAACCTCTCCTTGGAAAGCTTGATTAACAGTCTGACCTGGTGAATGAACTCCTAATGCATTATGAATTGACATTTTCATCCTTTAGGAAAGTTGACTGATATCCAGAATGAGCTCTAACATCAATCGACATTTCACCTCTTTTTGAAACTAGAAAACCACTTGTCCATTTGAGCCTTTCCCATATGCTATCCTGGGAAGCTGGGTCCATCATCACAACAGTTTCGGTGGCACTGTTCCCCAAGCAGGAAATAAAATTCCACAGCCCCAAACTGTCCTCTTAAATTGATCCTCACAAGCAATGAGATTTGAGCAAAATTGCTTTTACAAAAATATTCCCTGTGACCAGAGAGAACCTTCCCTGGTGACGCCACTGGGTGCACTAACTCAGAGTGACTTGCTGGATGCTTCCCTAGTGGGGAAAAAAATGTGTAGTGTGAAAGCTGTGCCCAGGGGAGCTTTTTTTTCTGTTTTGGAGGGAGGGTACCCACTCATATTTGCCTATTGAGAGAGGGTCCTCCAGCTGCCGGGGTATACTGGTGACACCAGAGCTCTACATTAATTTTGATAAAAAAGAAAAGAAAAAAAGCAGGTCCAAACTGCTCACCCTGCTCACCAAGGTCTCCTCCCACAACCCCACATCTGCCCAAGAACTCTGCAGTCTAGAGGCCTGCAGCTGCTGCTCCTGCCCAGTGGGCCAATGAACCTGTGCCCTGCTTTGTTGGCTCCTGTACTCTTACCTAGTCCGTGCCCGCACCTCCTCTTACAGAGAGTCAAGCTCCTTTCCCTCTCTCCACCTGCTTCACCTCCTCCATCCACCTTTGCTCTCAGAGCCCTCACTGAGGACCCCCTCAGGGTAGAGAAAGCTTCAGGCTCCAAGCCTCAGTCCTGCCTGCCCGAGGCCTTCCACCAATTCCTTCCAGGAGCCCTCTGGGCCAGGAACACTCCCAGAGCAGAGACCGCCTGCCTTTCCCTTCCCTGTGTCCTCTCACGGGATCTAAGGTTGTGGGAGCCGGAGGTAGGTGTTCAGCTCAAATGCTTCTAAAGGAAGAAAATCTAATTGTCCCCCTGAGCCCTCTGACCTCGCACCAGAGTTTTGCATGGAGCATGAGTCCACTCAGTGGGGGTCTCGGGCAGCGGACACCAAGGACCTAGTGGGTCCTCAGAGTTTCACGGGTCCAGAAGCAGCCTCTGTGGTAGACACACAGGACCTTCCGCAAGAAGCCCCAAGCCACATCTGAGGGGAAAGCAACGTCCATTAAGTCCATTAACGTTAACACTGAAATCAATGTTGCAGCCACCAGAAGTAATTAGCGTAATTCACATTTCAGATCAGGAGATTTTTGAAAACCAAGTTTAATTATGTTGAAAAATGACAACTTCATTTTCCCTCCCTGGATAGGTTCCCCTGATGTTCCCCACACTTTCATTAAAAAGAGGACTGGTGGCAGACTACTTCTTCTTCTTTTTTTTTTTTTTTAAGTGCTATTAAGC
>PVJH01023026.1:0-35687 GCA_004026705.1 Nesogale talazaci | reverse complement strand
TTTTATAAGGCTCAGTCTGATAGCAGATCAGAGTGGAGTCGCTGGAGGTTTAATCCATATATGGACCCTGCAAATGGATTTTGGGCTTCCACTGTCATCCATAGCCTTCTGCAAATCAGATGTTTACAATTTAAACTCCGATACTGTTCCATCTTTTAGATTTTAGACTATTATTTACAAGCCATGAGTCACAAAGGCTAGTGTGCTTCTTCTGTGTGGGCCTAACTGAAGACTGGGGGGCATTTCCTGAGCAAATTCCTGTAACTAGATTTTCGTGTTCTAGGAATGTTCGCTGTGTAAATAGGCCAATAATTTAAACCATGCCCTTAGAATTTAGGGTATGTCAGCTTTTCTCATTCCAGGACTGATGGTGACCAGCAGCTGTAATAAATATGAAGGTAAGTCAAAACTGCTCTTTTGCTACACAAAGTCATAGAAGCATTTATTTTAAAATATTAAAATTTCCTCCAACTTGGTGTTTCTACTTCTGAAAATAATGTATTCCTTCCCTGAAGAATGCTATGCTCTTTGATTTACATGGTGTAAAATAGCAGTTTGTTCATCTTTGGAGGACCCAAATCATGTCCCCTTTAAATGTTCTTGGAGTTTTAGGAACAAAAAATCTGAATGGACAAGATCGAGGCATAGCGTTCATGGGTTAAGGCTCTCAAAGGCTCTCAAAATTCTCATAGGACTGTCCTTGCTTGTGAAGGGGGTGAGTAGAGGAAGGGGAAATCTTTTGGTGTAAATCTCCGGACCATCATTTTCTGAAAACTACTTTCTAATAGGTCCCCATGATCATCCTGTGTCCTTCAAGAAAATCTGTCAAGATTACACTTTGGGAATCCTAATAAACTGTCTCAGTAAACACCTGAAGTGACCTCTCTACCTTGATTTTAACTAGTCCAGTAGGCTACACACCCCTCTCTACCTCTCTGCCATCACTGAAGCCATTGTGTTAATTGGACTTTTTTTTTTAAGGCACCCTAACAAGATTAAGAGAAAGGCATTACTGAGAGAACTTGTCTGCATTCACCTCCTGGCAACAAAACATGTTTAAACTTGTCCTGTTTGGAATAAACCTGGCATGTCTGAACTGGAACTCTAGTAGCAGTACATTTTAATTTACCTCACCTAAACAAAAACATCTTGAGGTCATTTTTTTTAAAGACTTAAGACAGATGAGTTAAACTCTCCCTAGTGTTCTAAGACATTAGACCCTTGTCCAGTGGTAAAGTGCTACTCACTATTGTGACAAATATTTTATATATTTACATATACATTCTTAAATGCTAGCCATGTTGAGGAAGCTTCAATTTCAACTTTAGTGATTCTCAGGTTGTTGAAAGTACCCATTCATCCCTAAAGTCCATGAGTTTCCATCTCTTCCTCATTCTTTTACTTTCATATTGAGCTGCCAAGCCCTATAATAGTCATATCTGTATTCGTCAAGTCGCCGGTAGTCATCCTTTCCTCTGTTCCTCTGGAAAATGTTTGCTGCTTCTCCTGTGTTCTACCTTCTCCCAATTAATACCACATGCCAAAACTCTGTCCATCTTCTAGCCCTGATCTGAAAAGAGTGCCTGAGAGCCTTCTACACAGAGCCTTCTCCTGTCTCTGCGCTAACTTACTGGAAATGATTTCACACTTTGCTGAGAATTTGTTACAGATGCTTGTATTCGATCTCAGGGAGGATTTATACTTGTGATTCTCAGGGAGGGCAAAAGTTACCCACACAATTCTGTTCAATAGTAGGTAGTATTTGTCGAGGGAAAGGCAAAGACAGAAGACTTCCCTGAAAGACTTTCCTGGCCACCTTAATATTTAAGACACATTAAAGAAAAATACTCTTAAAAATTTATCTTAATATTTTTATAAATAGTACTTAAGTCGTTTTATTGGCATATAATCCATATATACAATTTAATCGTGTGAATAATCCTCTGACACTTCGTTTTTTTTATGTCACATGATCATGACTAACACTTTCACGTTGTGCTTCCACATCAAAGGGAGAAGTTTCTACAGTGCCACACAATTCCTACAGTCTCTCTTAAATCACTGAATGTTTTCGATGGGTCAAACCAGAGAACCATTGAAAATTCTAATTCTTGCAACTACACTTCAAGGTCTATAGTCCAAGTCTAGCTCTGGTCCAAATTTCTAGACATTGAGTAAAGATTTATGGATAAGCAGATGGAGTCAGCATGAATAGGAAGTGATCGCAACGAACACCATCAAATAGGATAAATAAGATTTCCACTCATCTGTATAGCCACTAAATCTACAGACATTCTCATGAAAAAAATCATTTTGAAATCACCTCAGATCTTATTTAAATAGTAATTTGCTTTTTCTCCTGAGCTAGTAAGCAAGTGTAATAATCAGTAATTTGCGTCAACACTGACAAAGGAAGTTAATTTGTTCTGTTAAACTATCCACATTAAATGTCAAACTACAATAGGCCTTTGAAAGTGACCTCTCTTTTGGCCACAAGAGCCCTAGGACACAGGGGCTGCTGCTGAAGGCCACACAGCCGAAGCCAGTGCTCAGGTTTCCTGCCACCACCCTGAGTTCTTTCCATGACCAGATGTTTCAAGTTTTACCAACAGAGCCAACCCTATTTGAAAAGAGTGATACAATGTAATGTGGCCAGTTATAAGCAGACATGTCTTTAAAGTCTCCTGTTTTACCATAAAAATTCAAATTCTGGGAAGATAATGAAAAGCAAATGGCTGCCTAGGAAGCAATGGCATTTAAACACAGACGGTTTAATTCCAGCATCTACACCTTAGGCCATTAAGGAAGAGCCAGTATCCAAATATATCAGTAGGAGAAGGCGAGGAAGGAGAGGTGAAAAGGTGGGGAGGCAGCACTCCCAGAATAACAAATCTTCTAAAACATGAGATCACAGACATTTCAACACTATCTTAATAGATAAATAGTCCCTACACTTCGTGAACAACATAGACAACAAGAATATTAGGAACAATTGCACACTTAACCTAGCAGCCAAATGTATGGAATAAAACAAGGTAAAATACAAGAAGCATTTGGTTAGGCACAATCCAGTTAAGAAAAGTTGAGGAATTACAAAGACAGAGACAAAGATAAAGATGCCAGATACCTACAATTTGAAAGGGAGACAGAACCAGCATCAGACTTCCCTGCATCACTGAATGAGAGAAGTCAGTGGAGCCATATCCCACCAGGTTGTCAAATCATTAAGCAAAGGGTGGTTTCTGACAAAGAGTATAGGATTCTAAGTTCTTTTCACTTAAAAAGTTACAAAAAACTCCTACAAGCAAAAATCCAATCAACATGGAAACCTCCAGAAAGGAAGCTAGGAACTGATTAACATTATAACATGGTTAAACCTAAATTATCAATTCCCTAGTGAATTCAGATTTTTAAAGAGGTGAATTTTTAGATAATGCAAATTTTCTCAAATGTTTGGTAGCCATTTAAGTGACTCGGGTTCTTGCTCTATTTCTGATCATATGTGAAAACGAAGAAAAATACAAAGTCTTTGGAGACTTAGCACAGGAAGTCATAGATTAAGGTACTGTGGAGTACAAGTTTAAAATCTAGTTAGGTTGAGAATAAATTAGAGCAAGAACACCTTAGTGAAGCTTTAAAAAAAAAAAGAATGCATTGCCATCAAGTCCTTTATGACTCACAGTGACCCTTTAGGGCAAGGTAGAACTGCCCCAGTAGGTGTCATAGGTCGTTAAGTCTACAGAAGTAGAAAGCCTTGTATTTCTCACCTGAAGAGAAATTATGGCTGCTAGTCCAGAAGAAGAGGAAGAGGCAATACTACTTTCCAAACGTGAACACTAAATTCAGATTTGGAACTCAGAGCAGTTCAGATTTGAGGAACGAGACTTGATGCAAGTATGAGTTCGTGCCCTGCTCAGGATTCTGACAACCTGTATCTACTCAAGCATGGTCGTGAGGAGGGCTGATGATCCAGCATGAAGCAGGACCAAGTTCCTACTCTTCACAGAGCTGGCATTCTTTAGCAATGAGTTCCCAAGGAGGGAACGTGAGCAGTTTCCTTCATCCTGGTCTAAATGGTTTTAACATACTCAGAATTTCTGCCAAAAAATTCTATCTCTTTGATCCTAGCATATGGGTTTTGGTCATAAAAGCAGACAGATACATCTAGCAATCCTTACCGCTGTCAGCAGAGATTTCACTAATATCCTGAAAAAGAATCGCCCAGAAATTCAAGTTTAATTTGAAGAGAATGTACCATGAAGGGTATCACTGCTAAGGCCAGCAGAGTTGTGGCTGAAAGCAGACAATACCATATTCTGAACAAATATGTGAGAAACTGAACTATATGAAGAAGAACGTGGCATCCAAGTTGGAAGAAGGTTCATGAACAACCTGAGAAAGGCTGATCAATGACATGACCTTGCTTGCTGAAAGTGAGGAAGACTTGAAGCACTGCTGATGAAGATGCATCCTTCATTATGAATTACAGCTCAAAGGAAAGAAAACCCAAATCCATTTCTCAGAATAGTCAAGACTTTTTACTTCTATCAACAGTTACTGGCCGAGCCCCGGTGGTGTGGTGGTTGTGCACGGGACAGCAGCCAAATCCAGCAGCAGCTCTCCAGGAGCAAGGCTGAGCCTCCAACTCCCACCAGAGAGCAGTGATGCCAAAAAAAAAACAAAAACAGTCTAAGTAGTCCACAGGGGCAGTTCTACCCTGTTCTGTAGGGTCACCATAGAGTCCTATAGTGACCTATAGAGTCAGCATCGACTTGATAATGGTGAATTGGTTTGGGTTTGGAGTAATAGATAAGATATAGAAAGCAGATTGATATTAAGGATTTCATTTTATTTAGATGCACAGTGTTCATGGCAGTAGTCAAGAATTCAAACACCATATTACATTGGGTAAATCTGCTGCCTAGGGAGTTCTTTGGGAGGAGTTTTTAAATTAAAAATTCAATTTCCCAAGATTCTCCAAGGTGTCCCTGGTGGCATAGTGGATTACATGTTGGACTGCTAACTGCAAGATCAGCAGTTCAAACCCACCAGCCAACTAAGATTAGGCTGCCTACTCTTATAAAGAGTTAGTCTCAGAAACCCACTAGAGCAATTCTACCCAAGCCCTAGAGGTTGACAAGCTTTTGAGATGGAGGAGCCAACCATATCCCTTACAACAATTTAAAAATTATTTAAAAGCCATAAATACATTTTACAGACAAATCGCTATTAAATTTTTTAAGTTTTTTTAAGTTTACCTCGAAGTCACATGTATGAATCAAAAGAGGCCCATATGGACAGAGAGCCCCAGTTTGTCAATCTCTGCCGTCACCAAAGAGTCTCTGTGAGTCAGAATTGACTGTATGGCAGTAAGTTTGGGTTTGATTCTGGAGATTTTTCAAGATCATATTTCTTATCTTCTACACTCTTCTATGGAAAACCCATGCTCAGCTGGTGGCCTCCCTTCTTATTTTACCAAGCATACAAAAGCAAATCAAAGAGAATGTTCACCTCTTAACCATCTAAATCTAACAACGTGCCTGTACCTCTATCTGCACTCTGCCTACCTTCCTACTTAGGTAAATGAACTAGCCAAATAAAGTCTACTTTATGATAACACAGCTTTGCTTTTTCATGTGCACAGGTGGTGCAAAAGCAACGGAAGGCAAATTGCAGATGACTTAGCATGAGTCAAGGCAATGATACCTGTTAACAGTCAACATAATTTTCATCACCCCAACACTCATACTAAAACAAACAGATTTCACTTCTGAATGTCTCTGATAAAACACTCAAAAGTTTTATTTTTATTACATCTCAATCCTTGGATAGATGTCATTCTTTATATTCTGTGAAACTAAATAGGTCATATACTCAAAGTGGAGCCAGTGGTATTTCACTGGTAGAAGTCTTGCTTTCCATGCTTTAAATCCCTAGCCAGTGGTTCTCATGCACAGAATCACCTGCCTGTCAGGGGAAGCTTGCGTGTTGTTATAAACCTGAACAGCCTTCAGCACAACTTTCAGACTAAGATAACTAAGAAAATAGAACTGGTGACTTACTTCAGAAAAGCAGCCAATGGAAGCCCTCTGCAGCGGTGGGAGTCATCGTGTGATCATGGGAATGGTCTGCAGCTCTGGGCCTAGGGTCACCAGGAGTCAAGCGCCAACCTGATGGCAGTCAACAGCAATAGCAGTGTGTTTAGAGTCCTTCTGAGATACACCAGTTGTGATTATTGTTTGAATGGAAAACATTGGTGTGATTGTTCATCTACACACTGAACCAGCCTCTTTTCTCACAAAAATATGATTGAAGGTATCCTTTCAACTCTCTGAAAACTGACAGTGATTGTGGATGATACCTAAAGTTAAGCCTTGAAGAAACAAAATTTTGGAAACTTTTTATCTACCACCTCGAGTTTGACCACTTCGTAATACATCTCTGATAAAAATCCGTGGTAATGTTAACCAATGTGATTCTATTTTATATTACATAGTAATATTTGTCAACATTGAAAAAAATCTGCATAACTCAATGAACTAATATTTTGCAAATATCAGTGGATGCTGCTATAAAATTTTGCATACAAAGTTTGCACAGTGGCAACATCAGAGCCAATGAAGTTTACCCAGGCACTATTGCTAATTGGAAAAAAAAAAGTATACATATATAAAATACCCATGCAAGAGAGATCAGTATATGTTAATGTAACAGAATATGAAAGGTACATTAGTAGGTTACATTATTAGTTGTAGTATTAGTAGTATTACATTAGTTTCATGTAACAAGAAACTATCACTTGTCACATATGGATATAGTGCTAAAATGGAATAGCCAGGATTATCTGTAAAGACTAAAATTTCAAGGAAAATAGATTTTTGTAGATTTAAACCAAAACAACTGATACTACACTGTAAAAGTAGGCATGAGAATCTGGTTGTCAATTATTAAAGCATACATTAAAGGTATTTGCAAAGATATCAAACAATGCCATTCTCACTCAATGTTTTCATTTTGCAAAACGCAGGGTGTTTTTTTTTTTTAAGTTAAACGTGTGTGGACTTGTATTAGATTTACTGTTTTAAAATAAGCAACCTTAATTTTTTCTATTTTCATTTCTATTACAACAAATACTGTTCGATAAAAGGGTATAAATAAAACTCTTATTTTGGTGGGGTATCACTGCCCTCTGGTGGTGGGAGTAGGAGGCCCAAATTTACTGCTGGATTTGAACCTCCAACCCAGTGGGGCGCTGTCCCTCGAACAACCACTACACCACGGGGGCTCATCCCCAAAACTCTTATTTTTAAGACTACAAGGAGTTCCTGAGACCAAAAAGTTTGAGAACTGCTTATCTACCTTTATAACAAATAGGACCTTGTCCCTCCCAAACTGTGTTCAATAATTCATTTCAATGGCCACGTCCTTGTAATCAGCAACAATGCTCATGATTGTGAGGTTTATTAGGGAAGTTATAGGTTGCATCTCATGTGATTAATGCTCAAGATACAGATGTTCAGGCAGGAGAGTTTCTTCAGAGAAGCAGATTATATACCCAGCCGGAGGACAATCACAATGAACCATGTTAACAGGCATTCACAGTTGAATCCCATAATCTAATCTGTCTCGCCTCCCAACTCCTCCTCCTAACTCAGTCCCATTAGGGAAACACAGCTAGTTTGGTGGGAGCAAGTAAGGCTCTGGCTAGAAGAGCCATATGGAATGATATATGGCACTGCTAGCACCATAGTCTGAATCTCACAGAACAGAATTTAAAGAATTGAATTAATAGTGATATGCTAAACCTATCCTCAATTTATTCCCTCAAAAATATATTTTCTAAAGAAATCACGAGAGATTAAAAAACAAAGCAATGCCATCAAGTCAGTGCAGACTCATAATGACCCCTTGTGGATTTCTGAGACTCTATTTATGGAAATAAAAAGTCCAGGCTTCCTCTCTTGGAGCTTCTGGTGGCTTCCAACCACCAACCGTGTGGATCACAACCCAACACATAACCACTGCACTACCAGGGCTCCTATAAATGCCAACAGGGACACCCAAAGTGAGCAGGTTTCAGCAGAGCTTCCAGACTAAGAACAAACCATGAAGAAGGACTTGGCTCCCCACTTCGGAGGAAGGAGCTGCTGAAAACCTTATTCACAGATTCAAAAACATTCGGATCCTGAAGGTCCAATAACTGAAACCAGAACACTGTCACAGATAGTGCCAGAGGATGGGGTCCTGGGGCCAGAGAGCACTGGAAATGTGACTGAGGAGGAGTTGCTGTCTTGGAATGGGGATGTGTATGGGAAGTGCCTGTGAGAGTGGAATCTTGGGGACCCTCACTTGTTGATGGAGCATAACTCAAGGTAAGAAACAGCTCAAAAATCTGCTACAATCAGAACTTGGAATGTGCAAAGTATAAGTCTGGAAAAATGTGTACGTGGCCAAAAATGAAGTGGAAAGCATAAAGATGAATGTCCTAGACAGTTGTGATCTGAAATAGAATCAGAAATTTCTCTAATTTGTTATGCCTGTAATAACACAATCAAGAGGGATGGCATTGCATTTGTTGTCAAAAAAGACATTGCAGAATCCATCATAGAATACAATGCTGTCTGTAATAGGATTATACCTGTCCACCTTCAGGGAAGTACAATCATTATAACTATTATTCAAATGTCTGCACCAACTATTAAAGCTAAGGATGAAGAAATTGAAGAATTTGACCAATGATTTGGTCACATATTGATCAAACATGCAATAAAGACACATTGATAATTACTGGTGGTTGGAATGCAAAAGTTGGAAATGAAGTAAAAAGAACTGGACAGTATGATCTTGGTGATAGAAACAGTTGGTGATCACGTGACATAATTTCACTAAAACAATTGCAAATATATTTTATCCACAACACAAAAGACAACTATGCACATGAACTTCTCCAAATGAAATACACAAAAATCAAATCAACTACATCTGTCGGAAGAGATGACTGAGAAGCTCAATAACAGTAGCTAAAATCAGACCCGGGACTGACTGTAGGAAAGACCAACAATTACGCTTATGTAAGATCTGGTTGAAGTTAAGGGAAATTTAAAGCATTCCATGAAAGCCAAAATACAACCTTGAGTCAATCCTGCCTGAATTTTGAGAATGTCTCAAGAACAGATTTGATGCACTGAACACTGACAGTAGACCTGATGAGCTGTGGGAGGACATTAAGAACATTAAGAAAGCAAAAGGTCAATACGAAGACAGAAAAGAAAAGACCAATGTGGATGTCTGAAATTTGCTCTTGGTCGTGGGGTAGCTCAAGAAAATACATTGAGTCAGAGAGCTGGACAGAAACTTTTGAAGGGCAGCTTGAGAAGACAAAAGGGAAATATTAAAATTTCCAAAGACCTAGAGTTAGAAAACAAAAAAGGAAGAACCCACTCGGCCTATCTAAATTGAAAGAACTCAAGAAAAAAAAAATCAATCTGTGAGTTGTAATCTTGAACGATTCTATGGGCAAAATATTGAATGATGTGGGAAGCACCCAAAAACTGTGAAAAAAATACACAACAAACCAAAAAGAAGTAGTTGACATTTCACCATTTCGGGAGGTAGCATATAAGCAAGAACCAATGTTGCTGACAGGACGTGTTTCAGCTGCACTGAAAACAATCGCCAAGAACAAGCTATCAGGAATTGATAGAATATGAATTGAAATGTTTCAACAAGTTGATGAAACACGGGATGCATTCATTCGTGCATGCCAGGAAATTTAGATAACGACTACTTGGCAACTGACTGGAAGAGAACCACGTTTGTGTCCATTCCAGAGAAACGTGACTTAGCAGAATGCTCAAATTGTAGAATATCATTGATATCACATGCCAGGAGCATTGAGATGAAGATCGTCAAACTGCAGTTACAGCAGTCCAGTGACAGGGAACTGCCAGAGGCTCAGGCCAGATTCAGAAGAGGAGATGGCACAAAGAATAGCATTGCCGAGGCCAGATGGATCTTGGCTGACAGCAGAGAACTTCAGAAAGATGTTTACTTGAGTTTTATGTACTCTGCCAAGGCACTTGACTGTGTGGATCATTTTTTTTTAATATAAACAATATTTTCTTTTTCCTAAATTCTTTTAATCAGCCTGTTTCCTTTTCCTTTTTTGCATCACTGCCCTCTGGTGGTGGGAGTAGAAGGCCCAGCCTTTGCTCCTGTGGAGCCGCTGCTGGAATTGAACCTCCATCCCAGTGGGCCGCAGTCCCGTGCACAGCCACTACGCCACCGGGGCTCAGCCCGACTGTGTGGATCATTGTAAACTATATTTAACCTTAATACAATGGGAATTCCAGAATGGATGATTGTGCTCATGCAGCAACTGTACATGGATCGAGAAAAAGCAGCATAAGGGACTGATGCATGGTTTAGAATCAAGAAAGGTGGGTGACTGGGTTATATCTTCTCACTATATTTATTCAATCTGTATATTTAGCAAAGCATTCAAGAAGCCAAATTACATGAAGAAGAACGTGGCATCATGATTTGAGAAAGTCTTATTACCAACCTGAGATAAGCAGGTGATAGAACCTTGCTTACTGAAAGTGAAGAAGTCTTGAAGCACTTGCTTAAGATGATCAAAAATTGCCATGCTGTGGGCTGAGCCCCAGTGGCCTAAGTGGTTGAGTACAGGACTGCAGCCCCGCGGGCTTAGCGGTTCAAATCCAGCGGCGGCTCTCAGGAGCAGTGCTGGGTAGCTCCCACGACCACCAGAGGGCAGCGATGCCCACAAAAAAAATTGCCATCAATGATGGCATCGATGATGACTCAATGTAAAGAATAGGTAGCATCAGGGTAAATGGAGAAAAGATGAAAGCCGTCGAGGATTTTTTTCTTGCTTGAATCCATAATCAGTGATCATGGATCAGCAGTCAAGAGATCAGCAGAGCAGTTGCACTAGATAAATCTTCAACTCTTTAGAGTATTGAACTGCGTGTGGGCATGGCCTTCTCCCGAGAATTCTGGGAAATCCGGCAGTATTTCCTCCTTGGAGGTAGGAGAGACTCACTACTGACAAGGCTGACTTCCCTGGGAGACATTGCAGCTGACAAGACACATGGACCCACCCTGATGCAGCCCTGGGTGCTGGAGAAGCCATGCAGAGAAGCCTCTACCAGTGCTAAAATGTTTACAATGTCACTGGATCCAGAGACTTTCTACCCTCTGGCGTGTGATCGTCCTGCATTTGTCATTATTGCATGTGTTTCATGGATGTACGGGTTAATAGCAGACTTAGGGCCTTGATCTGGACTAGGTTGGGATGCTTTCTCAATGTTCGATTCCTCTTGTATATAAACCTCTCCCCTATCTACAAATGTCTCCATGAATTTGTTTCTCTAATCAACCCAGACTAACACACCATCATATTTTCAGTTGCCTTGTATGCATGTGAAAATCAGATAATTGACTATGGAAAACCAAAGAAGAATAGACGCATGGAATTGAGGGGCTGGAGCAGAATATTGAAAGTACCATCAACTGCTAACCTTTGATGTATTGATATGTATTGAAGAAGTATGCCCAGAGTGCTCCTTCGAAGCAAGGATGCCCAGATTTAGTCTAGCATCTTTTGGACTTGGTATCAGGAGAGACCAGTCCCCAGAGAAAGACATTATGTTTGGTAAAATAGAGGGACAGTGAAAAAGAAGAAGAACCTCAGGGAGATGGAGTGACACGGCTGCAGCAATGGGCTGAAGCTTAGAAATGATTGTGAGGATGGTGCAGGACCAGAGTGTTTCCTTCTGTTGCTATGTGTCAGAACTGATTTGATGGTGCCTAACAACAACATACATGAAGCAAAAATTCATAAGAGAAACAACAAAATAACAATTAGCATGGGAGGCAGTAGAATTTCTTGGTAGTCTGATCCAGATAGGTTAAAAAACAAAAAATATTTCTATGAGAAGGGGAAAAAGGGAGGATGAAGAATCATGAAAGCAATGCTGAAACATCACCTGGATGTTCTTTGTAGGTTTTAGGGACAACAAAGTTTGTTGTAAAATGGTCTATGAATTATAACTGCCCTCTGATTATCTAAATTCTTTGTTGGCATGAGCAATCCTTTGGGTCTGGGTATAAATCTCCTGTCAGCTGGCATCTAAGCACCCAAATATGCTCAAAATTATACACCAGCTTCCAATCATCAGTCAGTGAGACATCTGTTAAGGAACGTCTCACCTGACTTCTTGTTCCAACGTTAAACCTGCTGTCTTGGCATCCTCCATGACACACCTCTTTAAAATTCTTGTGCTTGGCAAGTCACTTGTGTGCTTTTTCGGTATGCCATTTTATGTAATGGCAGGGCCATGTCTTTCTGGATTCCCACTCTTATTCAGGTAGCCCTAAACCAATCTCAGTGAATACATGATAGGCTGGCATCCTTGGTCACGGACTCTAACTGGGGAAGAGCAGTTTGGTATTACTAGAATAGCTTCTAATTGGCCTCCTTTAAATTACAACCAACAGGATCTTTCTAGAACACCAAATGCACCACATGCTTTTTTTTTTTTTTTTTTGTAGTTAGTTGTCATTGAGTAGACTTTGACTCATAAGAACTAGAGGAAAGTTGCATATTTCATCATTGCTACACTGTATCCTGACTGGCTCCTCTCCTCCCTGTGACCCTTCTGTAAGGGGATGTCTTCTGTAAGGGGATGTCATCCCTTTCCCTGCAGATGGACTTGGGTCCATCTCCCCCCCCTCCTACACACACCATTTATATATTCTTTAGTTCTTTGATACCTGATTCCTTTGACCACTTTTGATAATAATGAATTATTCCCCTGAAAGAGAGCCCAAAGACAAACTGAGGTCAAGTCAATTTAGGGTGACCAAGGTTGGGCTGCCATCTTGATTCTAGCGCCCAGCTATCTTGTTACATGCATGCTTTCCTGTCACTTGTAAGCCTCTAGAGCAGCAGTTCTCAACGTGTGGGTTGCAACCTGTTTGGAGGTCAAACAACCCCCTCACAGGGGTCATCCAATTCATAACAGTAGCCAAATTATAGTTATGAAGTAGCAACAAAAATGATTTCATGGTTGAGGGTTCACCACCACATGAGGAACTGAAAGAGTTGAGGCATTAGGAAGGTTGAGAACCACTGCTCCAGAACCTCCCCTTCCTATTGCTTATATGCCCCCGGCTCTTTCCCCTCAGTTTACACTATGCGTATTGTATAACTCCTTCTGTTACACATATGGTCACCTGTAATTCGGGGCTTGCGTGCTCCTAGAGTGTATATAATCCTGGGTTGAAAATATAGTCTCTCTCTCTGCATGGATCTGCCTCCTGAGGTCACGATGATCCCAGGTGTGAGTGCTCGCATGCTTTCTTCCCTGATGTCTCTTCCATTGTACCCCTCAATTACACAACCGCCCCTTGGATGGGATCCATTGTGCGAGCTGGTACCCCATGATTTGGCACTCCAGACAGGACCAAGGGAAGGTCTCCCTTTAGGAGAAATTTACTCATGAAACAGTTGTGTAACCTCCTCAGGACGGGGAGTGAATTGAGGAAATTGTGTCAAGTGAGGATCTGGTTGGGGCATTAGCAGACAAGTAGTAGTAATAATAATAGTATTAATAATACAGTAAGTGCTTTAAAGAGGACAATGGGGCAAGGTAAATGTAAACCTGAAACTTGGGGTATTAACCTAATCCACCTACTGAAAACACAGGGCGTAAAAGGCACAAACAGAAAGATGCCAGATTTTGTACAAGTAGTAAAAATATATAATCTATAGTCCTCTTTAGATCGAGGAACTTGGGAGGAAGTTGGCACAAACTTAAAGAAAGCATACAAAGATGGAAAGAATATTCCCATGGAGACATGGCCTCTGTGGGTTCAAGTGTTTGGGCTGGGTCCAGACCAGACAGCCCCTTCACAGAGCTCCAGCCCCTTGCACCAGTCTCATAAGAAAGAGATGAAGGATCTGCTGAACTTTGGAACCCCTGCCCCTGACATTTCACAGACCTCATCTCCCCGACGGGCACAGTCCCTCTCCCTAGCATTCCCAGAAGCAAGTTTGCAAAGCAAGATGATTTGCTAATAAGTCATCTCCAAACCCAAAAAACTCCCTCCCTTTTATCAGGCCACATGCCTTTAGGTCATACCCTATATATGTCCCACTGCCCCACTACCAGGGGCGGCTTCCATAACCTACATTACTTACTTGCTAGGTTAAGCAACCACCTGGGATCTCAAATGCTACCTTCCCTTTCCCTGCTCATCCTTCCCTTTCTGGGAGTCCTTTTCCCTAGAAAAAAGTCATCCTTTGCTTCACATCTTTGTCTGAACTTTGTCCTTGCCCTGCAACCTCTGCTTCAACCTCTCGTCAAATTAAGATGGTTTTACAACCTCTGTAGGAGGAAGGGAAAGAGGATTATCCATGGTGAGAAATCTTGTGTGAGTTATCCAAATCTAGAAAAGCAAGCCAAAGTCTCTTTGACTCTGAAATCAGTGGTGAGACTTTAGAAAAAAACTGAAGTAGGGATTGATTTGTTATCTTAGACTTCCAATTCTAAACCTCATGGCCAAGGCCTCTTTGTCCTTGGGAGACTGTAACCTAAAGGCTTAAAGGTGGTAGTTCAATTAAGGAAGCTAATTCTAAAACCCAAAGCAAGGCTATTAAACAATACCAGGAAACTCCCTTGCTTTCAAAAGTGGAGAGAAAAGTGGCAAGAAAAAAAAAGAGGAAAATTTAGGAACCAAACCAAAGAGAGAATGTCTTGCTGTGGCAGATCAGACATTTTCAAAAGGAGTGCTCGCAATGCCATGCCGCAAAGGGTGGGTCCAGCTTACCAGAGCCCAGTCTATGTTACTGTAAACTTAACTAGCCAAGATCAGGTTAAAGAGGGCCCCCCACAGCTGGTTAAAACTGAAGCGACCTCTCAATAGAATGACTAATGCAGTACAAACTGAAGCCAGATCCGCACTCTGACATGGGTAAGTTATTTACCATGCTACAAACTCAAAAAAGGTCCCGTCTCCCTTGGGCACAGGAGGACACACATGCAGTTGCCAGGGCCAATTTCTAAGGGAAATTTCAAAGCAGACAAGTCAAAAGGCATTTTCCGGTCTAAAACTCCCAAAAGTTGAGCATCAAAGTCTATGCGATGATGCGGCTAGGCTAAGGCAAAGGTATCATCTAATTTGGCCCAAGCTGGAGAAATCATCAGAGAATGCGCTCACTGTCAGCACACCTCACTTAGCGAGGGACCTGATGGAGTTAATCCATGTGGAACCAGTCAAGTGCACTCTGACAAATGGATGTCACTCACATACCCTCATTTGGATGCCTAGGAGCTGCACAGGTTCCTATAGATACTTTCTTGGGATTTTTATGGATTTCAACCATGACTAGTGGATCCACAAAGCATGTTATTAACCATTTACTGTCCTGTTATCACTGTGAGGGGCCCTCCAACACATCTGAAACCAAACAATGGCTCCATTAACAAGAGCAAACGGTTTCACGGTTTTTGTCAAGATTGGAATATTCATCCAAAGGCATCCCTCACAACCCTGAAGACCAGGCCCTTGTTGAACAGGCACATGGCATTCTAAAATCTCAATGATTAAAACAGAAGGGGGGAGACAAAAGGTGATTCTGTATGTGACAAGCTTCATTTAGCCCTATTAACTCAATTTTTTTCTCCCTACCCAAAGCTTCTAACATTAGGGTAGATAAACACATTTCTATCCCTATCAAGAGAACTGATCTAGTGACGACCTGGTGGAAAGACAACAATGGGGTCTGGGATCCAGGTTTGTTAACTGCCTTAGTGGGGAGCTATTTGCTTGTCTTTTCAAACAAAGGAATGAGTAAATGGATTCCCCCTTAGTAACTCGTTTGGCCCAAGCCCAGGAAGGAAGGAACAACTAATGGCGTGACAAGGCAAATGGAAAACAATCCAAAGACCTCGCTCCTCATTGCTGAAATTACCCAAACCATCGAGAAGATCTCGTAGATGCATGAGTACGGCAATGCTGCCATCCTGATTGTCATCATCATTTCAGCCATTGCTGACATTACCAGAGAGACACTCCAAAACTCTATCATAACTCAACATTTTCATGCAAAAAATGACTGAACTACAACAGACTGTTCATTTTCTAGAAGACCAGATTATGGTCTTTCAATGTCATTTGATGCTAAGTGGTATAGAATGCTACAGGTTTTCTGTAACCCCTTATCAATATAATGTAAGCCTACAGGAGTGGGCTTCAATTGTAAACCATTGGCAGAGATTTAAGGAAAAGAGATTAAGGGAAACATTAGATGGCAATCAGCTAAAAAAGGAAAATTTTCAAAGTCTTTTTCATAGATTAGTTAGCAGGAATATCCCATTGTAAATTAAACAGCTAAAAATGGAGATGTTCTTGTGTGTGGGACTGCGGCCCACTGGGATGGAAGTTCAATTCTAGCTCAAAGGCTGAGCCTCCTACTCCCACCACCAGGGCAGTGATGCCTAAAAAACTAAAATAAAAAAAAATGGAGATGTTCCATTTTCTTTGACTATGATAACCATGATGTCCTGAAATATCTAAATGAAAACATCACCGAGCCAAACAGATGAATTAAAAGTATGTATGGGAAAATCATGCCTATGATACGAATCCCAAGAAATGGGCCACAAACTCATTTAAAATGTTAAATGGAATATTAGGAGAAGCACTCCATCCTATCTTTATAGGAACTAAAGATCTTGTAATAATTGGGTTACCTCTTCTTCTTTATTTCCCCAGTCCTCTAAAATCACTTTGTGCAGAGTCCCAACAAGTTTTCTGATGTTCCAAGCATGGCAAAGTTCTCTCTAGAAATTGTCTCTTACTTTCAGATGAGCTTAAGCCTCAAAATATGATCACTAAAATTCACAAGTCACTAGTGAGGCACAGTCTAGAAATAATTCAAATACTTTCTATCTATTAATGACAGGCATTGGAGCATTGTTGAATAGATGATAAATGAATTTCTCCTGGGGTAAGTTTAGGAACCCTGGTGATATAGTAGCTTTGCATTAGGCTGCTCACTGATGTCAGCAGTTCAAATCCATCAGCCACTTTATGGGGGAAAGAGGAAGCTTTCTCTTCCCATAAAGAGTGACAGTCTCAGAAAGTCACAGGGACAGTTCTAGCCTGTCCTGTGGTGTCATTCTGAGAGAGTCAATTTGATGGCATCAAATTTGGTTTAGGTTTGGTTGGAGAAGCTTAGGTTAGTAAAGAATTGCTTGTGCTTCAAATACATTAAGAGGGCACTAAAATCTAAGTATATACAGAGAGGCTTTGTGATACAATAGTTGGGCATTCAGCTGATACTCAAAAGGTGAGTGGTTCAAAACTGGCCAGCTCTGTTGGAAAAAGACAAAATAATCTACTGCCTAAAAAAATATAGAAAGAAACAAAAATCCACCCTATGAGGTTGCTGGGTCGAAATCCACTTGATGGCACCAGAGAACCAGGAAAACAATACATGAAATAAACGTGTACTGCAAGTGATTCGTTAAAAATTACATTTTTTTTCTTTTAAAAAATATCCTTTGATTGGAGGCACTTACAGCTCTTATAACAATCCACATATCAATTGGACTAAGCACATTTGTACATATGTTGCCATCATTTTTTAAAGATTTATTTTCTATTTGAGCCCTTGGTATCAGCTTCTCTTTTTTCCTTCCCTTCCTACCCCTTCATGAACCCTTAATAAATTATTATTTTTTTCATACCTTACACTGACCACCACACTGTCTCCCTCCACTCAAGTTTCTGCTCTTTGTCTCCCTGGGGGGAGGGGAGTTATCATTGATCATTGTGATCAGTTCCCCCTTCCTCTCCTTCTCCTTCTTCTCCCTCCTTCCCCCTCCCCTCCTGGTATCATTATTCCCATGTCTGATCCTAAGGAGGTTGTCTCACCTAGATTCCAAGTGTACATGCTTCAGTCTAGCCAGAACTGAAAGGCAGAACTGGGTTCATGATAGTGGGTGGTGAGGAAGTCTCAAAGAACCAGAAGGCCATTATGCGCCTCATCAGTGCTATACTGTGCCCTGGTTGATGCACCCCTTCCTTGTGACCCTTCTGGGAGGGGATGTCCCATTGTCTACAGTTGGGTTTGGGGGTCTCTGTTCCAACTCCCTCTCATTCTCGACAATTTTTGGGGGGGTGGTTGGATCTTCTGATGCCTGAAACCTGATCCTTTCAGCACCTCATGACCACAAATGCTAGTGTGCTTCTGCCATGTGAGTTTCTTGCTTCTCTGCAAGATGGCCACTTGTTTAATTTCAAGCCTTGGAGACCCCAGACACCATATGTGTTGATAGCCGGGCAACATCAATTTTCTTCACCACATTTGCTTGTGCACCCATATTGCCTTCAGAGATTATGCCGGGAGGGTGAGCATCACAGAATGCCAGGTTGTTAGAACAAAGTGTTCTTGCATTGATGGAGGACTTGAGCAGACACCCAAAGTCCTTCCACTTCCTCAATGTGTTGCCCTATAAATATAGGTATACCTCTGTTTTTTATTTTTTGGGCATCACTGCCTCTGGTGGTAGTGGGAACTATCCAGCGTTACTCCTGAGAGCTGCCACTGGATTTGAACCACTAAGCCCGTGGGCCGCAGTCCTGTACTCAACCACTTATGCCACCAGGGCTCAGCCCATACCTCTGTTTTTATGAATTAATAATTTACATATGTACACCTCTATGTTAATAGCTCTATCTATCGATCTTTCCTCTGGTTCCACTTACCTTCCTCCTCCACTTACCTTCTATTTTTACCCACCATCACACTCATCCTTCTTCCGTCTCTTAGTAGTCCCTCTCTGCTAAACAGCTGTTACTTCAACTCCCATTGCTTTCTCCTCGGGCTTCATTCTCATGCCTATCTGACATAGGTAGGCAAACCAACAATAACAGAAACAAAAACAAAACTAAAGAGAGAAGAGAAAGGAAAAAAAAAAAAGCAACCTCCCAGAAAAAGTGGACAGGTCTGTCCACTGACCTTTATAACTGTCCATTGGTCCTGAGGGGTTCTGGGAGCTGCCCCTCCTGAAGTCTATTTTGGGGGCTCTTTGGGGGCTGTATGGCTTGGCTTTGCTCCTGTTGTTGATCTGTTATGTTCCCTTCTTGGTTCATCCAACTGTGGGGGGTTTAGACCAGTCTCACTCCCCACTGTGTGCCCCTAGTATTGTCCTATGTCACAGTATGTTCCAGAAGGGAACATCCAGACACCGTGCCTCAAGCTGTTGTCATCCCTACAGTCCTCTTTGTGCCTTAGCAGCTCTGTGCAGGGACATTGAAATCTAGACCCTCAGACTCTCTTTTTCCTCCTTGGTGTGCTTCCCTGTGGGGATGGCAAGCTGGCCCTTCGCCCCCAACCCCAATTTAGTCTTGTGTATTAATTTTCAAAAATTATTTTGCGGGGCTTTATTCTCAAAATTGCTGTTTGAAAAATGTCTGTTTGTTATGTGCTTCTATTATACATATATAAAGCTTCACCTTCAATACTTGGGTTTGATGTATGTCAGCGTTTCTGTATTCTTATAAAGCTAACACAGCAAGAATGGGTTACAAGCAGATGCATCAGCTTCACAAAGCATAATCAGTTCAAAAACTTGAATTATCCAAAAACTTAAATTTCGTAGGTAACTATAGCGACAAAGTAAGCTCTGAATTTCACTTACACACAAAAATCTCTTCGACTGTATCTGCAAGCTGTGATACTTGAGCGTGTCTGTGGTACGCATGACAATGTGCCATTCAGATCACTGAATACGCCAGCATGCATTCTGAAACCAACCATCACGTTTGCATTGAAGTCACGCTTCCCACTGCCGCCAGTCAGTGACTGTGAGTAGCACAGAGTCTAAGGCAAACGCATTCCCGGGAGACATGGGATTCCTCTAATGGACAGCCTTAACTTGAGGGCTTTCTCTGTAACCTACACTCTAGGATCAAATTCTTCCTTCTACCTACCTACCTCATCTTCCTCCATCCCTCCTGTCTGTCCTGCCTAGTGGGAATCATGGTCTAACAGCTTTCAGTTGCTCTCAGTTTCCTCTGTACTTTTCTTTATTAAACCTCTGACTGTCTTTATTAGATCTCTTACTGAGATCTCCTGCTCAGAGAACCCGATTGACCCCGTCCTTTTAAATAATAAGATAGAAATAAAAGATTTTAAAGGTACACTCTTGGAAACTCAATAAGGTCCATATGAATTGTCATCAAGTTCATGGCAATGGGTGTTTGAGAGGTGGGCGGGGGGGGGGGTTTAAAGCCCCTCCTCAGATGCTTGAGGAAGTCCCGTTAGCACTGTGGACTAGGCATCGGGCCGCTAGCTGCAAGGCCAGAAGTTCAAGCCACTCCTCAAAAGAAAGATGAGATTGCTTCCCAGCATCACTGTGAGTTCAAACTGACCCAATGGCAGTGGGTTTAGGTTTGGTCTAATATCCTCTTGGGAGAAGAATACAGATTTTAGAACAAAGGTTATATCAATACCAAGCTAGTATAATATGAATTAAAACACTAGATTAGTATAATTACACATATTGACTCTACAACATCAAAGGCAGGAGCCTTGGTGACACAATGTCTAAGTGCTTTCCTCCCTACCCAAGACTGGAAAATAGCCCCTTGCAGGAGGAAAGGCATGGCAGCGGCTTCTGCAGGCTTGCTGTGAGTTTGAATCAACTTAGCAGCATGCAACACGAGCAATGTTATAAAAGGAGGCTCAGAAAATAGTTTAAGAACCTTAATGAACAACCACGTCCTTCTCCATGAGGCCAGAGAAACTGGACAGCACCCAGCTACCATTTGCTGAAATATTCTAAAAAGGAATCCTGGTGAAAAGGAGATAAATTTAAAACAAGTTTGTTTGTTTTGTTGGGGTTTTTTTCTTTTTTAATCATTTTATTGGTGGCTCGTACATGCTTATCACAATCCATACATACATATACTGTGCCAAGCACCTTCACATGCTTGCTGCCATCATCATTCTCCAAATATCTGCTTTTCCACTTGAGCCCTTGACATTAGCTTTTCATCCTTTCTACTCCCTGTCCACTCCTCCTTCAATAATAATATAAGTTATTATTTTGTCATATCTTACACTGCCCAACGTCTCCCCTCACTCACTCCTCTGATGTCCATCCTCCAGATAGACGGTTATGTGAAGATCCTTGTAAAGGCCTCTCCCTCTCTACCCCACCTTCCCTCCAACCATCCAGTAACTCCACTCTCACCACTGGTCTGAGGGATTCATCTGCCTTGGGCTCCCCGTATTTCCAGTGTACCACTTCCAGTCCAGGTGTATTTGTAAGGTATAATTGGTTGTTTTTAAAAACAGAACAAAACAAACATGAACTCTAATAATTGGAGGCTGGATGAAACTCAAAACTATTGCCTGAGATATTCTTTAAATTTTTCATTGTTGCTGTTTTTTGAGGGGGGGTTTGGGCATCACTGCTGGGAGTAGGAGGCCCAGTCTTTGTTCCTGTGGAGCTGGAATTGAACCTCCATCCCAGTGGGCCGCAGTCCCGCGCACAACCACTACGCCACCAGGGCTCAGCCCTCTTTAAATTTTAAACCAACGATCTCCCCAACATCTCCTTAAAACCAAACAAAAAGCTAACTTAAAAAGTAAGGAATATCTGCATTGTATATTGTGCTCTTGTAAGATCTATGTGGGATCAAATGGACAAGAATGCCAAAGATGAGAAGGCAGTGAGTTTATATTCATGGGGAAAGAACCACACAGAAAAGGGAGTCAGAAAGGTTGCACTGATTGATAAATATAATCGATGCCACCGACCTGTTCATGTTGAAAAGCTTGAACTGGTATTTGTTCTGCTGTGTATATTCTCAACAACAACAACAACAACAACAAATAAATTAGTTTCCAATGTCATTTAAAAATACGTTATCTCTGAATTGAAATGAAAACTCCGTGTGTGCCCACAGGGCACAGGAGAACAGCTTGGTGTAATATAGCATTAGGCAAGTAAATCATCTTGGGGAAGGTGACCTTGCCCACACGCTTTGGGTATCTAAGGAAGAAAAGTGCAGCACAGGTGCTGCAGGAGAGGCACACAGGAGGCAGGACTAAGGAGGGGAGCAAGTTCACAGAAACCTCAGACCCCAAAAGACCATGGAAACCTGCACCTCCTCCAGGTGAGCTACTGACTCCAACTGTTCCTGCCAGCGCTGCACAGGGGCCACTCCCCTCCCCGGGTCCTCGGAGCAGGGAAAGGAAGAATGACACTTCAGTCCCTTTCAGCACAATGGGAAACCTCCCAGAAGCTACATTGACCTGGCTACTCACCTGAGACCAGTTCACCCGCCTGAGAACAACTAACACCTTGGGTTTTCCAGAACTATGAACACATTTGGGTTATCAGCATTAATCAACTCCTCCTCCTCTTTAATTAAAGTCGTATTTAAACCAACTATCAATTCTAGTATCCACGATAGCATCTTGTGATAAAGACAGAGTTGTTTGCATGATGAGTGGAGTATCAAATTGTCATACTTTCCATGAAGAGCGGAGCATATCTCTCTAAGATAAAGTGACCAGACATCCCACTTTTTTTTTAACAATTTAGCAACATCCCGCGGCCTTTTAAAATTAAAATAAATATATTACAATACTATTTTTGCATTCTAGGAACATTTTTGTTGCTCCATATAGACCAAATTTTTCATCAAGAACCCCACCCCTACCCTGCCCCTGGTCAATGGTGTCCTGCTTAAAATCTGGTCACTTTACTCTAAGAGCTGCACTTGGACAGTAGCTCCACAACTTTTCTCTACCTTCTTTCATTTACAATCCGGGGCGAGGCCGACAAGTGTTGTTCTTTGGTCTTGATCTATGTATGATTTAGGGCTGTTGAATTAGATCAGATTGATACGAACCCTTAATATTTTGAGGGCTAAAAAATGCAATATGCTTTACATCTTTCACCTCAGAAGGAGACATTTTAAATGTCAAATGTAAACAGTAAAAATACACAAAGTTTAAATTAACTTAGTTATGTAAGTTCTTTCAGCCCTTGGAGGATATATTTTTTACCACACGTGAATAGCAAAATCTGTGTTATAATTAATGTAAACCCATATACTTTATCATTTTTTACCTTTATCAATAATGATAACTAACACTTAACACAGTAAACCAGGACCCAAGCTAGATACTAGAAACTCTTTTAAATCTCACAGCAATCCTGATTTCTTTCATTTTTTGCCATAAACTTTATTTTAAGGGATCACTAATTTTCCTTTGTCACAAATTTAGCAAATATTTACCCAGTTAGATTTATTTATCCTCTTAACAGCTGGAAACCAATTTTGGTAGCAATAGTACAATTCTGCTTGACGTGATTGGACTATGGAGTGATATATGCATTAACTTCCAGTTAATAATAAATAAATGCACAATTGAAGCCTTAGACAATGACATTCCTTACTCTCGACCCTAAATAATATTATATTCACTATATTTCAAATTGCTTTGCTTTCTCATGTAGAAAAAAGAGCCCAGGCATAAGCCCTTAATACTTTCCACCTGCTAGTGCTGCAACAATTTTAAGATGAAAACGTTACTGGACAATTTTTATGATGAGCAGGAAGAACTTACTAAAAGTGACGATTATATGGCAAGTCTCAGAAGCCAAGAGCTCTGACCTTTCATCTATTGCTCAATCCATCTTAGTAGTTGGATTATATTATTTTCTAGGTCTTCTGGTTTGCTGCTAGATAGCAGATGAACTATTTCTTCCTTGGAGGATGCCATGGCCTCTTCATACAAAACTTGAAAATCTTCACACTGACAGTGTCTTATAATTTCTTCTCATTATAACCCCTTGTTTCAAGTCTTTTGCACAATACACTGTTGTCTATTCTCAGCACAAAAACTATATGAAAGCTGCGTCCAGAAAACAAATCACAACCATGGTAATTAATAATAACTCCACCTTCTTTCATTGATTTCCTAATTCCAACTGCTGTAGCTTCCTCTAAAATAGGCCAACCATACTCTGCATCATAGCCATGATATACCAGCCCTTCTTTAGCTAAACCGCCCACATGAATGTTTTTCAGTCCTCATCTGAAGGCAGGATCTTTGCCTCGTGTGGTTTTTCCAACCCCTGGAGTTAAAAGTGTTCAGCTGCAGCATCCAATCTTGATTTCTTCAGTCAATCCTGAGTTCCTAAGATTGTTCTCATTTTGCAGATGAGGATGCTGTGGCACAAAGGCATCAAGATGGGCAGCTGCTGCTTGCCACCATTTCTGAGAGTCAACTTATTAGATAGTACATGCATACATGGCAACAAAATCAAGATAAGTTTGAGCAAAACTTAATAAGGCATCCTGAGGTAGTACACGTTTTAGTGATTATCTACTAGTGTGGAAAGGTTGGACGTTGGAACTTATCCAGGGGTGCGTCAGGAGATCAGCCTGGCTGTCTGCTTCCAAAGCCGACAACCTGGGGAACCGATGGAGAAGTTCTACCCTGCACGAAGAAGGTTCCCGCAGTCAACGTGGAATGGATGGCATTTAACATGCTTTAGTCCCACAGACAGAAAAGTCAGGGGAGGACATAGATCCTACTCCCAGGGTGACTGCTGTTTACTGAGAAAGAAACTTTAAAAAAAAAAAAACTTTCTATTGTGATAAAATTTAGAGAGAATTGATTTTTTTCCCATTAAACAGTTCATACACGTGATGATGTGTAATATTGATTGCAGTCCCCATAAGAAAAAACCGATTTACTCCTCTTCCTCCGATTTCCCATTTCCATTCATCCCTCTACCCCTCTCTTCCTGCCCTCTGCAGCCCGGGTGGAGCTGATTGCGGGAATAACAGAAAGCTCAGCACTTCAAAAAGCCCACCAGCTGCTCGGCAGCAGGCAGCGGGGCGATCTGCTCCGTCAAGATGTGTAGCCTTGGAAATCCGCTGTAGGCTCTGATGAGCTGGCATTAAACCCTCAGCAAAGGCTTTGTGCCTTGAGTGCTTTATGCCTGCGCGAGCCCCACCCTTTGATGTCTCTATGATTGTTTGTTCAAGATGTTACTGTGCAGTTAGAGACCCTGCTGGAGTAGACGCTTTTTACTTCGCTCGGCTACAACTGTCCCATATTTTGTTATATTATTTGAACCTTCCTCCTGACTCAACTTTTGTTGTTGTTCTCCATTCCCGGGCCCAACTCTGCTGGAAACATCAATAAATGACTAGTTGGGACGTCGGAACCTCCCCTGCAGGACAGCCAACGAATGAGGTGTGGCAGGAAGTGTGCCCGCATGTTGACATGAAGTTTTGGTGGCATGGCGGAACTATAAAGGTGTGCGTTTTAAACTGTATTCCTGATTCTAGTTGGATGGATTCCTTTAAGTTGACAACTTAAAAAAAAATGTATCGTTGTGAATACGTGAATACTACACATAAAACACACCCCTACTTGGCGCTTCAAACGCTGTCCCCTGGAAGTTGTTTGTGGCAGCTGGAGAGTGGCACTGGCCGCCAGCGGTTACCCACAAAGTGTGAGATGTCATTGTATCTGGGAGCCACTGGCAAAACCAGCCAACATCGCCCCCACCCCAGCCGCTCGCACCCCGCTTTAAAAAAAACTTTTAACCGTTTTAGAGTCAGATCATTCACCTCTCAAACAAGGGTTTAAAACACATTAAAACGAGTTGTGCAATCACCAGCACAAACATTTTCTCTCTGAGCCCTTTTTATGATCAATACCGAGATGGCCAGAGAGCAGCGCAGAAGGCGCGCTTGTTTCCTAGAAATGGGGCGGGGTGGGGGGGATGAGGAGGGCCATGCTTTCAGCTGGCACCGACGGCTGTGCCCCCACCGGATCCCGGAGAGGCCAGCCGAGGCGCACCGCAGGTGCTTCTCCTTGGAGGAACAGGAATTGCCTGGAGGGTCAAAAGGCTGCGCTGGGCGACGCGCAGGCCAGCGAGCTTCTCCCCACGAGCGAGCGGCGTGTCCCCTCTCCCCTCTCTCCTCTCCCGCGCCCGGCCCCGCGCTGGGAGCGCCATGCCCTCGCCGCTGCCCGCGCGCTGCCGCCCGCCCGGAGCGCTGTCCCCGTGCGGGGGGGACTCGCGGCCCTGCAGCAGCCCGTGCGCGCGCCCCGGTTCTGGGGGTCCCCGGCCGCTGGGCCGCACCCCTCCGCGGACGCCGCGTCTCCCCGGGCGGCTGGCCTGGTGCTCCATCGACTGGGAGCAGGTGCGCTTCCTGCAGAGGCTGGGGGCGGGTGGCTTCGGCTCCGTCTACAAGGCCACTTACCGTGGGCTTCCCGTGGCCATCAAGCAGGTGAGCAAGAGCACCAAGAACCCACGGGCCTCGCGGCGCAGTTTCTGGGCCGAGCTCAACATCGCCAGGCTCCGGCACGACAACATCGTGCGGGTGGTGGCCGCCAGCGCGCACACGCCCGCGGGCTCCGACAGTCTGGGCACCATCGTCATGGAATTCGGAGGCAACCTCACTTTACACCAACTCATCTACCAGGAGACCCCCGCTGGCTGCGCTCAGGAGCAGGGGGCGGCTGCGGGCCTTGCTGGAGGGCCGTTAAGTCTCAGCAAGTGTCTGAAGTATTCCCTTGATGTGGTCAAGGGCCTGATGTTCCTTCACTCACAAAACATCGTACACTTGGACCTGAAACCAGCCAACATCTTGATCAGTGAGCAAGACGTCTGCAAAATCGGGGACTTTGGCTGCTCGGAGAAACTGGAAGATCTGAGTGGCTTCCTGGTTCTCAACCACGTCGGCGGCACCTACACACACCGGGCCCCAGAGCTCCTGAAAGGAGAGTCCATAACCCCCAAAGCTGACATCTATTCTTTTGCCATCACTCTCTGGCAGATGGTTACCAAAGAGGTACCTTACTCCGGGGAGCGCCAGTACGTCCTCTATGCCGTCGTGGCCCGCAATCTCCGGCCTTCTCTTGCGGCTGCTGTTTTCACAGACTCCGTCCTGGGCCAAAGACTGGAGGCCATCATTGGTTGCTGCTGGAGAGCCAGCTTTTGGCAGCGGCCAAGCGCAAAACTTCTTTTTGTTGAGCTGAACACTTTAAAATCGGAGTTTGGCTGATTCTGAACCTGTATGAGACACACTTTGCCCCTTCGTATTCATTTTTAAAGAAGTAGAAGAGTATGTATTTGTAGGGTAGACTTTCCGAAAATAAAGTTACTTTAAACCTGTTTTCGTCTCAGGTGATCTTTCTAACACAAAAAGTCCAAACCAAACTCACTGCTGTGAAGTGGAGTCGGACTCACGGGGACCAGATGGGCAGAGGACACTTGTCTCCATGGGTTTGGGTTTGGGATGTACAGCGGCAGAAACCCCGGGGCCTGCTGCTGGATGCTTAGCCGCCTAATGTAGAACCCACTACACTGGAGTCAATCAAGCACTTCTCTTTATACTGTTAGTAGCTATACATTTTCCTTTCTATGGTTGTAGGCTTTGCTTCCCACAGCTAGTGTTCAACAGTTCTACATGATTTCTGTCTTAGTTATGGGTATCTAGTACTGCTCAACAAGTGGATGACTTCAGCAAAGTTATTCTCTCTCAGCCTGGGAGCTTAGAAATCTGACTTCAGGTTAAAGCTCTGGGGCAAGGCTTTCTGTCAGCTTTCTGCATTCTTGGGGGAAGCTTCCTGTCTTGATAACCTGAGACATCTCCAGGGGTCTTGCCATTGATCTTCCCCTGGGTCTAGGAGATTTTCAGAGTCCCCAAGATGCCACTTCTCCAAAAATTCTGAAGAAAAAGTAATGTCCAGCGTAGATTCTTTAACTGCATTCTTGGGGGAAGCTTCCTGTCTTGATAACCTGAGACATCTCCAGGGGTCTTGCCATTGATCTTCCCCTGGGTCTAGGAGATTTTCAGAGTCCCCAAGATGCCACTTCTCCAAAAATTCTGAAGAAAAAGTAATGTCCAGCGTAGATTCTTTAACTGGTCGAACACTCAATTGGAATTGATGACATTTTCAGACAGGCAAGATCTCAAAATCTGACTCCTTTCCACCTGTTTTGAGAAAGTGCACAAGATGAACTTCAGTGTTGTTCCTCATCCTTACAGAGCTGACTGGACTCCTACCCAAGGAAGGAGATGTGAGCCGCGGCCAAGATTGCTTCAACTCTAATGAGAGTCCAGCCAGCTTCAGGAGACATGGACTTAAGAAAGTTGGAATCCACAGGCTAAATCAAGATTTCTAGAACTCTTGAAGTAATTCCCTTTCAGTGCTGCCTCACATGGGAAAAAAGAGTGGTTTTTTACCAACGTGCTGAACATAAGCTCTGATCAACGGAAAAATGATATCAAGTGGAACACCAGCACTAAGTTCCCTTAGGATAACCCTCAAGATTGTTGGTGGGATTTTCTTAAAGAATAGACCCGGTCAATCCTTAAGGACCTGGGCTGCTGTCCAATGACGATGACTGGCTAACTGGCTCATAGCATCAAGTCCAGCTTCTCCTGCTGAAAGAACATGCTCCCCTTTAAAATACGAGAGATTTCTACTCATACAGTAAGGGTGATGATCTCCTACACCCCATAAAAACAGGACGTAGCTGGAGAAAGAGAAGCCTTTGTCCCTGATTCCTTAAAAAATTATATGTATGGATTGCTCAGAGGGGAATGGGACAGGGCATGGTGGTGAAGGTGAAAGTTTGAGCTGATCATGAGCAAAATTCCTATAAGCTTTTGTGACTACATTTCCCAGAAACCCTTGCTGTTTTCACATGGGCAGGGACAGAGATTCATGCAAGAGTCAGTCATGGAGACTGGTGTGATTTCTCTGTCTCTCCCTGGAGATTCTTTTTTTTGGGGGGGGAGGGGGCATCACTGCCCTCTGGTGGTCATGTGAGCTCCTCAGCCTTGCTCCTGGAGAGTCGCTGCTGGATTTGAACCGCCAAGCTCATGGGCCCACACTCAACCACTACGCCACCCGGTCTCAGCCCGCTGGAGATTCTTAATAACATTTCTCTCTGCAAAAACTCCATTCTGTGCCTCTCAAACTAGATCTTCATCTGAGAAAGACAAGAACTTGAAGTCTCAGTAACACTAATGTACCTGAGGACCCAAATAAACTCCTTTTGAGGCTAGGATTCATAAAATGCCACATTGCCTTTCTGTACTCCGTCATTCTCTAGAATATTTAAAACAATTCATACTACTGGGGGAAATAATCATAAATGTGATTTAGAAGATAGCACAATAAACTGTTTAGTTGTAATAAAAGAAGAAGCGGCAGAAGAAAGAAAGAACTGAAGCATCAAAATAAAATCTGTAAGTTGGACTGAGTCCCGGTGGCATAATGGTTGTGCGCGGGACTGTGGTCCACTGGGTTGGAGGTTCAAATCCAGCAGCAAGGCTGGGCCTCCTACTCCCACCACCAGAGGGCAGTGAGGCCCCAAAAACAAAAAACAAAAACAAAAAAATGTGCAAATCAATAAAGCCAAAATATGGGATCCAAGAAATAGATGCACCTCAATAGAGACAATGGGAATCTCTAAGGATGGTCATGAACTAAGATCATGAACTATCCATGTGCACCAATATGATAGCATGTCAGAAAACTCAAAAGAAAAAATTAATGAATACCTGCTGTGTTTGAAAGGATAGAAAGAACTTCCCAGCAGAGTTTGGAGTTGACTTAAGTCTAATGAAGACAAAGGAAACGAAGCAAAATGTTAACTTTAAGGGACACAGAATACCAGGTAATAAAAACACATAAGCAGAGCAAATTACTCAGTTCAGAATATCCTTACACGCCATAACTGCAATATTACATATTGTTCTAAGCAAAGTCCTAACTGTGCTGGAAGGATGCATAGAGATAAATTGCTTAAGTGTGTACTTTGAGGAAAAGCCCACCGTCACCAAGCTGATTCTGAAGCATAACAACTTGGTTTAAGGTTTCCAGTGTTATCAATCTTTAGGGAAGCCGGCTGCCTCACCTCTCTCTCAGGGAATGGCTGGTGGGTGAGAACAACTAACCTGATGGTTAGCAGCGAATCTAATGTTTACCGCACCCCCAGGGCTTTGGAATGGGAAAAAACCTCACTACATATTTTTCAGAGAAATAAGTAAAACCAAATGTTGATGGCATATCTATATAAGCATGCTGCCTATTGTAGTTTGATGTCATTTCAGCTCACTAACACCTAGGATATATGTCTTTTATGTATTCCATTTCATATGTGATGACTTCCAATTTTCCTAGATTCACATTTTGTATATTTCAAGTTCTAATTATCACTAGATTTTGCAGCTGTTCCTCCTCACCTTGCCTTGTGTCCCATTGGGAGATGAGGATCCAGAACTCTGCACTCCTCTTCAGTCACATTTTGAGTGCCTTCCAACCCTAGCAGCCCATCATCCTCTGGCCCTGTCTCCGAGGATGCTGCTTGCAGGTATAGTCTTCGATACCAAAACCCATAGCAGAGGAGGGAGGGGTCAAATGTACTTGCTAATTGGCAGTGAGAATTAAAACGTTGGATGACACAAGAGAAGGCAATGGTTCTCATACAACTGTTTGACTCTTTTAAATCATAGAACTGTATAAATGGTGAACATTAAATCTGAATTTTGAAAAAAAAAAAACCAGAGAGAATGTATGAATGTGTCACAAAAGTGGGTGATAGGGATATTTTCCGATGCTTTTTCTGTAAAATTTGAACTATAAGAAATAAACACTATCAAAGAGATTATCAGATGAGGCCAGCTTCTGATACATACATCACGGGTTCAATAGGTAGTTGTACAGTGATAATTATTATTTATTATAATAAGGATATAGAGGTCATGACAGAGAGAGAAATAATAAGAGTTAGACATATATCACATCAGGGTAACTTGCTCACCTCTGTCCCGCTTGGTGGTCCGCATGGAGAGAGAGGCAGGAGAGGGGATTACATGATGGGGGAGAGGAGCCCGGAGTGTCTGGCACTCAGGGCCAGAAGGGAGGCGGGAGCAAGGCCGACACGAGAGTGGGGAACATTAATTTTTCCCTCTTAAATAATCTTATGGGGGGACACATGAGTCCTACTGCCACCGACATGTCACAAGAGTGGGCTTTCTGGGCTGAGCCCTGGTGGCCTAGGGGCTGTGTGCAGGGCTGCGGCCCACTGGGTTGGCAGTTCAAATCCAGCAGCAGCTCTCCAGGAGCAAGGCTGGACTTTCTACTCCCACCAGGGCAGTGATGCCACAAAAAAAAAAAAAAAAAGGAAAGGAAAAGGCCAGAAAAATAACCTGCGTTCTCTCCTGTTTCTCAACTGAATGTTGTAAAAAGAGCCATAGTTATCTTATCATCCAGAGATCATATCCTGAAGTGAATTGCCTAGGGAAATGCATCTTTTAGAAAATGTTCGGGGTGGGGCTGAGCCCTGGTGGTGTAGTGGTTGAGTGTGGGACTGCGGCCACTGGCTTGGTGGTTCAAATCTAGCAGCAGCAAGGCTGAGTAACTCCACGACCACCAGAGGGCAGTGATGGCCCAAAACAAAAAAACCAAAAACAAAAAAAGAATAAAAAAGAAAATTTTCGGGCTGAGAGCTGGTGACGTAAGTGGTTGAGTGCGGGACTGCAGCCTGCGGGCTTGGCGGTTCAAATCCAGTGGCGGCTCTCAGGAGCAGTACTGGGTAGCGCCCACGTCCACCAGAGGCAGTGATGCCCCCCCCCCCAAAAAAAAGAAAATATTCAATAATTCACTACTTTTACTACTTAATCAACACTAGGATAATTCTGGCCAGGGATGGGGAACATCCAGTCCACGGGCTATTGAAAAACAAACAAGTAGGGGGTTAAAAAAACAGCTCACCACCATCCAGTCAATGCAAACTCTCAGGGACCCAATAATACAGAGTTTGGTGAATGCACAGACCCCTGTGAGTTCCCAAGACGGTAACTCTTTTTTTTTTGGGGGGGGGGGGGGCATCACTGCTCTCAGGTGGTGGGAGTAGGAGGCCCAGCCTTTGCTCCATGGAGCTGCAATCGAACCTCCATCCCAGTGGGCCGCAGTCCCGCGCACAACCACTACGCCACTGGGCCTCAACCCAAGACAGTAACTCTTCTGAGGTGCAGAAAGCAGCATCTTTCTCACTCAGAATGGCTGGTGGTTTTGAGCTTCCGACCTGACAGCAACCCAACGTGAAAGTAATACCAGGCTCCTCCCAGGCCATATAAGGCCCTAGAAATCACCACTACCAGCTAACATCACAGGCTCACCTAAGAGAAGCCCTTTCAGCCACCGCATTAGGGACAAGCTCATTATACAGTCTACCCGTCTGACCGGAAAATGTTATAAATTTTCAGCAGGTTCCCCACTCCGGCTGTGTTCAAATAGTCATTGAATTCAGACTTGTACATGTAATTAGTGGATTCTTCATGCTCGTCTCTTTTAGCTGTCCTGCTTTCCGCGTTCTGGCCATTCTGATATCTGTCAGCAATTCCACTAGGGCACCGGTCAGCAAGCTGCGGCTCTCTCAGTGTGAATGTGCGGCTCTGACGTCACGCTGAAAACGTGACGGTTGTTATTTCAGATCACGGTGATGTCATTTGTTTGGAAAAACATATTTTAGGCTCGTGAGCGATTTTAAAGTTGTTAGGAGGGACAGGATTGGCTCTTCGACCTCAAGAGTTTGCCGACCCCTGCACTAGGGTATTAAGTGAGAAAAAAATTATGGTGATACAGTCAACAGTTTATCTGTTTTCTTTCTTTCTTTTTTTTGGGGGGGCGGGGGGGGCATCACTGCTCTCCGGTGGTGGGAGTAGGAGATCCAGGCCCTCTGCTGGAATTGAACCTCCATCCCAGTGGGCCACAGTCCCACGCACAACCACTACGCCACTGGGGCTCAGCCCAGTTTATCTGTTTTCTAACAAGACTTAAGGACTACGTCTACATTTCACTTATTTGCACTCCCTCTCATTTTAGAAGTTCCTCCTTAGCAATAGAAATACCATCAAATATATTTTTAATTTTTTTTTCTTTTTTGCTTTTTTCCCTAACCCTAACCCTAATATATTTTAATTCTTATTGAGGAACCTGGAAGTTCTTGATGGAGATCTTCATGAAGGCACTCACTGAGAAGTTGGTCCTAGCAAGTGTCTGCACCCAAAGGCCCTCTGCTTCTCCGCATCAACCAGTCAATCAATAAATGAATTACTTAATAGGCAACCAGGAGATACCACATTGGTAAAACCAGTTGCTGCTGATTAGACCAGTTCCTGGAGACCCCAGTGTTTCGGAGTAGAACTGTGCTTCACAGCACTTTCAGTGGCTGATTTTTCAGAAATAGACTGCCCAGCTTCCCACAGACCACTGATCTTCATGGAAAAAAGGGATAGGCTCTTCAGCAAATGGTGCTGACAAAATTAGATCTTCATGTGCATAAAAATTAAACAGGACCTATCCCTTACCCCATGTACAAAAACAAGCTCAAGATGGATCAAAGGCCTAAATATCAATCTCAGAGCTATAACGATCATCAGTGATAAGATACAGCTGTATTACAGGGCATAGATATACTAACAACTGAATGAAGGAAGAACATACCATAGATGAAACGGATAACAAAGACTGTCTAAAAATCACAGGGAAGTGAGTTTAGGGACACAATGGGCAGTGTACAATGTGAAAAAGCAATAGCAATTTGTAAGTTATTAAAAGTTCATGGGGGGTAAGGGGAAAGGGAAATATGGGGAGCTGGAACTGGGGGTCTAGGTGGAGGGAGGAAGTTTTGGGAGTGATAATGGCAACAAGTGTGCAAATGAAGCCTGCATACAATTGATGTAGGTATGGATCGTGAGGGGAGGGGTATGAGTACCCCAAAAAATGATTCATTAAAAAAAAAGGAGGGGAGGGCTGAGCCCCGGTGGCGTAAGTGGTTGCGTGCGGGGATGCAGCCTGCGGGCTTGGCGGTTCAAATCCAGTGGTGGCTCTCAGGAACAGCGCTGGGTAGCTCCCACGACCACCAGAGGGCAGTGATGCCAAAAAATAATAAATAAATAAATAAATAAATAAATAAATAAATAAATAATTTCTTAAAAAGGGGGAAGGAGGAGCTTATACCAAGGGCTCAAGTGGAAAATGTGTGGAAATGAATGTGGCAACATGTGTGCAAATGTGCTTGACGCAGATGATGTATGAATGTTATGATAGCTGTAAGAGCCCCTAACAAAATTACTTTAAAAAACACACACTATACCCATGCAAAGACTTCATCAAAACAGTAAAAAGAGGACCCACTACTAGAAAAAGAAAATCACTGGCAATGACACAATGTATAAGGAACTGATCTTTAGTGTTAGAGAAAACTGTAAGGAAAACTCAACACAGGGGGGAAAAGAAAAAGAAAAGAATAACCCAATGAAAAATGGGGCAAAGGACATGAACAGTTTACCAAAATTGATATCCAAATGACTAAGAAACATTTTTTAAAATGCATGTAGTCATTAGCCAGCCAGGTGATGCAAATCAAAGCCATTGGTGCATTATCACCTTATACTGACAGTGATAGCCCTACTCGAAATTACAGAACACAGCAAAGGCTGGCGAGGTTACCGAGAGCTTGGAACCCTCATAAAGTGCTCTCGAGAGTGTGAGTACGCACATTGATTGTGCTACGTCCAGCAACTAGGACTGGAAACCCCTTAGAGTGCAGCAATGCCGCTGCTAAATATGCACCCTAAAGAAGTAAGAGCCACGGTACTAACAGATAAATGCATTCCCATGGTCGAGTGCTCTCGAGAGTGTGAGTACGCACATTGATTGTGCTATGTCCAGCAACTAGGACTGGAAACCCCTCAGAGTGCAGCAATGCCGCTGCTAAATATGCACCCTAAAGAAGTAAGAGCCACGGCACTAACAGATAAATGCATTCCCATGGTCGTCACTTCGCTGTTTATAATAGCACACATTTGGAAATAGCCCCAAAGTCCATCAGCAGAACAGATCAAACAACTTTGCTATCTATACACAAATGCAATACTTTGCATCACTATGACACAATAATAAAACCATGAAGCACTTCAAGACATAGATTGACCTGGAGATCGTTATGCTAAGTGATGTTAGTCATTCACAAAAGAAATGATAAATGTAAGAGATCATGAGATCACTACTGTGAGCATAAAAATCAACACAAAAACTTGCATACCAAAGGGAACAGATTTGGAGCTTACAAAGGAGGGGAGGACTCATGAGGGAAGATGAAGCCATGGACTACAGAGATGATGAAAGGGAGGATGGAGGTTCACAGGAGGGAAAAGAGAAATCAGGGGCGGAAAGGGGTGATGGTGGTGGTGGTGGTGGTGGTGGTGGTGGTGGTGGTGGTGGTGGTGATGAAGAATAGTTTGAACTGTTGAATGCAGAATTGATGGTCTGAAATGTAAACACCCATCCACGCCCCATTCAATTCACAATTTTTTTGAAAAATGTATTTCCAGGTCTCTCTTCTGAGATGTTTTTGGCTAGAAATTAATCTCTAGCCTTCAGGAAAGCAGTCTAACACCTGACACTACTCAGAAACTCTTCAGCGATCAAAATTGCCCAGGTAGAGGATGACAATCTCTTTCAAATGCCTCTATGAAAAATCACCAGTGAGGAGGCCAGAAGGCTGTATGAACAATTGAAATCA
>PVJH01023025.1:0-35605 GCA_004026705.1 Nesogale talazaci | reverse complement strand
CGATTAGCTTATTGGACATTTCATACAAATGGTATCCTGTACCTTTCCTGTCTGCCTTTTTTCACTTCGTTTATTGTTTCAAAGTTCATCCATATCATGGCATGTATGAGAGACTTCAAAAAGTGTGAGACAGTAGAATGAAAAGATCATGGGAGTTCCCCCAAAACCTTTGGAAGGTCCCTCAGCACAGGAACCCATTGCTTTTTGTGAGTGAATTTTTTTTCAATTATTTTATTGGGGGCTCTTACAGCTCTTATAACATTCAATACATCATTTGTATCAAGCATATTTGTACACATATTGCCATATTCATTTTGAAATATTTTCCACTTGAGCCCTTTGAATAAGCTCCTCTTTCCCCCTCTGTCCCCCTTTTTTTCTCCCCCCTTTTTTAGTGAATCATTTCATTGGGGATCATACAACTCCCATCACAATCCATACATGCATCAATTGTATGCAGGCCACATTTGCACACTTGTTGCCATCATCACTCTCAAAACATCCTCCCTCCACCGAGGCCCCCAGTATCAGCCCCCCATATTTCCCTTCCTTTCCCTCCCTTCCCCATGATGGGCATATCACATGTTTCTTACCCACTCATAAACATTGGTGTTGTTTTCACTTCTGAACTATTATTGATCATTATGAGAATTCATGTACAGGTTTCTATGTAGAGGGGGTACCCCCCACACCAGATTTTTTTCAAAGCTTTGTATTTAAATTTTAAAAAATACATTTATTGGGGGCTCTTACATCTCTTATCAAAATCCAATTCCTCCAATGTGTCAAGCACATTTGCCCATATACTGCCATCATCATTTTCAAAGCATTCTCTTCCCACTTGAGCCCCTGATATCTGCTCCCCAATTCATACCCCTTTCTCCCCTACCCATCCTTACTCATAAACCCTTAATAAGTTATAGATTATTTTCTCATATCTTACATCATTTTCTGTCATCCCTCACCCTCTTTTCCATTATTCATCCCCTTGGGGGAGGGTTATATGTTGATACATGTGATTGGTTGTATTTAAATTTTTTTTTACAGAACAGCTCCATCACCTTCAAAGTACTCTCCATTACCCTTAATACATTTGCAAAATCTGTGATTCCATGCTCGGAAACATTTTCAAATGTTTCAAATGTTGAATGGCTGACAGCACCTCCCTTGTTTTTTACTTCACCTTTTCCATGTCATCACATTGCTGTCCTTTCATGTTCTTCTTCATTCATGGAAACAAAAAGAAGTGTCACGGAGGAAGGTCATGTAAGTAAGGTGCACAGGGCAAGAGAGGCGTGCTGTTTAATGTGAAAACCAGGTACAGTGAAGTGGCTGCTTGAGCAGGTGCTTTGTCGTGGTCCTAGAACCAGTTTCCTTCTGCCACAAATCAGACCTTCTTTGTCAAACAATGTTGTTACACATTCTTTCCAGAACATCTAAAAAGAAAGCTTGATTAACAGTCTGATTTGGTGCAATGAACTCCAGATATACAATCTCAATCACATTAAAAAAAAAAAGAGAGACCATGGGGACTGAACCCCGGTGGCGTAAGTGGTTGAGTGGGACTGCGGCCTGTGGGCTTGGCGGTTCAAATCCAGCGGTGGCTCTCAGGAGCAGCCCTGGGTAGCTCCCACGACCACCAGAGGCAGTGATGCCTCCCCCCCAAAATAAATAAAGAGAGCATAGTCTTGATCTTTGATTTGACTTGCTGAGCTTTTCTTGTTGAGGTGACAATCGTGTCTTTTACGGACTTGACTAATGTTTGTTTTCAGGGTCCTAAGAATAGCACATGTGTTTTCAAGAAATGACCTTGGTGGGGGGTGGGAAAGTCTGGGTTGCTTCAGAACTGTTCTTTTAAAGCACACCATGATTCCATTTGGCTCTCCTTTGCCGGGTCAGTCAGAACCCAAGGCACAAGTTTTGCAGCGACCCTTCTCTTTCCCAAACCTTCCTTTAAAATGGGCTTAACTGAGCATCAAGATAATCCAGAAAACCTTACCATCTCTTCAATGGTTTGTGTTGGTCTCTGAGCACAAGTGCACAAATTATGTCAACATTTTTGTCTGTTGGAGAAGTTGACAGATTTCCAGAATGATGTCTGCTGTCAATGGACATTTTGCCTTTTCTGAAATGGGAAGACCACTCATACACTTGAGTTTTTTCCATAGTGCTGTCCTTGTAAGCTGTGTTCAACATCACAACAGCTTTTATTTTGTTTTGTTTTGTTTTGTTTTGGGGGGCATCACTGCCCTCTGGTGGTCGTGGGAGCCACTGCACAGCCCAGCACTGCTCCTGAGAGCTGCCACTGGATTTGAACCGCCAAGCCCGCAGGCCGCAGTCCCGCACTCAACCATTTACATCACCAGGGCTCAACCCCATCACCACAATTTATGTGGCATTTTTCCCCGAGCAGTAAATCACGTTTCACAGGTGCATGCTGTTCCTGTAAATCGGTCATCACAAAAACAGGTTCTAGAGAAACTTCTTTTACAAAAAAATTAACTGTGACTAGAGAGACTCTTCTATGATGCCACTGCATGCACGAACTCAGAGAGAGCTGCTTGAAGCTCGCCTGGCAAGAAAAGGGAATCTTATGAAAACTGTGTCCAATGGAGCTTTTAAAAATTGGTGTGTGTGTGTGTGTGTGTGTGTGTGTGTGTGTGTGTGTTTATTTTGGTACTCCCCTCACATGTGTTCCAGTCCCTTGAGTATACAAGTAGAATTTCGGGATCATGTGTCAATTCTACATTTAAGATTTCAGCCAATATTATAAAGCTACGTTGCAGCAGTAACGAAAAGTGCGGCATTGACAGAATGATATGGTGCTTGGGACAAGTCTACCTGTCCCAACGTCACTAACTCACTTTGTGTCTCTGCGACTCACGTAGGTCTATAGGATAGGACAGAAGACAGTTCCTGCCTTGAGGAACTGCCAGGCTGCCGTACAAGGTGGCGACACCATTTCTATTAAATGAGGGTTCCACGTTCTCCACCTGTCCCTCCTTCTGAGTGTAGCCATCTTAATGGTGGTGTGTGAGCATGTGGAGAATCTGTGAGGATAGTGAGGAAACGTCTAATGAACGGTGGATGTGATATTAGGAGAGACCAGGGCCTGGAGAAAGACCCCGTGCTTGGTGAAGCAGGAGGTCAGCCCCAAAGAAGAAAGACCTTTTTTGTCAGTCAGCTCGATTGACACATTGTCTGCAACCATCGGCTCAGAGATGGCGATTGTGAGGAGAGTCCAGGACCAGGCAGTGCTTTGTCCCATTGTACATCGGCTCTCTGTGATTTAGGATCATCTCCACAGCTCCAAAAATGATTAATATCAACATCATTTTGTGTGTGTGTGTAAGCTATTTATGCACATTTTTGTCCTTTTAAGTTCACTTGTTATATGGTATGAATTCTGCATCTGATTTATTTGCAACCAATTGTTGCAGAATCCTTTGTGGAAAAGATGATCCTTTTTTTTCACTGAATTGCCTATGAACCTTTGCCAAAAATCCATGTATGTCCATGTATGTGTAGACTTATTGCCAGGTTCTCTGTCTCAGTCCGGTCAGACTAGAGAAAGAAATTCATAGACACTTAAATGTGTATTAGAGATAGTTTTATACCGAGTCAGTGTACATTAAGAAAGCATCCCAAAGATGGGATTTCCAAGCCCGTAAATCAGATATTATCCCATAAGTCTGATGTCAATCTATAAAGCCCTCACAAAACACATGCAATGACGCCGAGTGCAGGATGATCACAGGCCAGTGGGTAGAAAGTCTTGTAGAGCCAGTGTCACTGTCAGCATCTCGGCGCTGGCAGGGGTCTCCACGTAGCTTCACCAGTTCCCAGCACACAGGGTCTATCAGTGCAGTGTCCTATGTCTTGCCAATAGAGTGTCTGCAAGGTAGTGAGTAGAGTGAGACAGTGTTTCCAGCTTTTTCTTTTTGACTTAAAGTTTTTCTAGCTATTCTCATCCTTTGTATCTCTACACAGATTTCAGAATTATACTTTCAACTTTTTCCAGAAAACTTGCTCTGTTTATTGGGGTTGGGTCTAATCCATAAATTCGTTTCTCGAGAATTCGATCTTCTGACAAACGAACACTTATCGACGCCTTCTCCTTTCTCTCAGCAATGTTTTGTAGTAAAGGGGAAGCCCCCGGGTGAGGCGGCTGACACAGTGGCAGGAGCGGTGGGCCCAAGGTTCCCAGTTGTGAGGGGGGCGGCCGATGGGCCGTTTGCTAGGCCATTGTACATAGTGCTGCTGGGAGGAGCCTGCGGGCAGCCAGCCCCCTGCTTCTCTGTCGCCCTCAGGCATCCTTGTTGTTTCAGAGCTGTTCGTGAGCTTTGCTCCGCTGTGCTTTACATGGACTGTGATGTTGCTTATTGTTGTCTAGCCCATTGAATGCTTGGGGCAACCCTGCATTGGACAAGTCTGCTGACACTATTGCCCCAACACCATTCATTGTGTCTCTGTGACACAGGTAATTGTCACAACATTTAAAGCTTCTTCGTTTCTCTATTTTCCGGTGTCCTGCTTACACACTCAATAGACAACAGTGTATGCACCTTGAACACACATAGACAGCAATAAACCAAGAAAACGTCTACGAGGCTTGAACAGATGAACACTGCCTCTCACAGACTTCTGAAACTCTCAGGTTCCTTTTACGGCCTTTGTGGAGACTGCGAGACCATCTGTCAAATGGTGCACAAATAATGGCAGGGTGGCTTCTTCGCCAGTCCACGTTCAGGAAGGGCACTTCGGACGCAGGGGGTGGGGCGCTGAGATCCCCAGCTCACACTGGCCGCCGAGGGGGAGGATCAGTTGTGAGCCCCCTCTGTCGTATTTGGGGACTCACTGTGTTTGTCCACCGCAGCAGAAGTGACGATACTGCTCATGAAGTACTGGCCCCGGGACTGGGGACGGTGTTGTCTCGCACGGTGACTGCGGCCAGCTGCGCCCCTTCTCTGGGCCCCAGGTTCTCTTCTGCAGAGTGGCTTTGCGATCCCTGGGCTCAGGGTGGGCGCCCCTGGGGACAGCACTCATCCCGTGGCTCCCAACATACCACACACACACAATGCCCTCTTCCAGGGCGAGGGAGGACCTGGCTGGCCCGGCTCAGGGCAGCGGGCACAGGTGGGTGTGTGCCCAGGGGCCCCTGAAGAAGGGCAGCCGCTGCTCGGAGGAGGGTCAGCGCTGGCCAGTTCGGGGTGACCGGGCTCCTCCGCTGGCCCTGCCCCACCGGCTCTCCTCGGGGACACCAGATGGCGCTGCGGGACTGCTGTGGCCACCCTGGCCTGCGCTCCAGCTCCCTCTCTCCAGCGTGGCACCTCTCGCCCAGGCGCGCAGATGGGTGCGTCCTCTGGTGCCATTCAGGCTCTTGCTTGCCTCTCCAAGGCCTGCACCTCTTTCTCTGCCACCGAGCTATGGGGTCTCCTGAGATGGTGGGGCGACTGGGGACCCGACAGGAGCACCTGCTCTCTAAGAGCGCCCAATGAGGGTCCCACCTTCCTGCAAAGACCTGGGCTCCCTCCTAAAGCCCAAAGCCCACGTCAGGCAGATGAGCTCCCTTCCTAAATCTGGAGGATTTGGTGATGAACCTGCACCCCTGTTGTTTTGTTTTTGTTTTGCAAAATCTCAATTTTTCTGAATGGTCTGGTGATGTGGGCCATAGGCTGAGCACCCCTTCCCCCATCTCCACACACACACCCTCTCCCACCGGAAGGTACAGAGCAGACCCCTTTGCCCACAAACTCATGCTCTGGGGCTGCTGTGTGTGGGTGATGGAGGAGAGAACCTGCTTGGAGACCATCAGACCTGGAACCACTATGCTGGGCCCTTAAAGTCAGACTGGCAGTGCCTCTGAGCTCCGTCCTCCAAATGAGGAGAATCGTCCCTGCTTCGCAAGGTTACAGGGGGAGACAGGTGTGCCTGTGTTTGTTGGCATGCCTTCAGGGCTGTGAGCTGCGGCGATCCTGTGGAGATAGCACACTTGGACAGCCTTGGGGAGCACACAGACTAGCCGCTGAGGGTCGGGGAGCCGGACTTGGGGCGGGCTGGATGGGGAGATGGGCTGTGAGCCCACTTAGGAGGGGTCGGTGGATAAGGGGAAGTGGGTGAATTGAACAGGTGGTGTAGGGTGGTGTAAGGGAGCATGTCTATGGAGCTGAGAGGATGGGGCCAGATCTGGAAGCTGGAGGGCCTGGCTGCGGGCTCTGGAAACCCACGTGGCATCTGGGTGGCGGCCCCACTAGGAGCTGCAGCCCTGTTTCCCTCCAAGGGGCACCCTCCTCTTTCTCACAGTGGTTACACACTGGGCTGCTACAGGCAAGGTTGGCAGTTCAAATCCACCAACCACTCCACTGGCAAAAGATGAGGCTTTCTGCTCTGGTAAAGAGTTAGTCTCAGAAACCCACAGGGACAGTCCTACCCCGTTCAAGTGGGACCCTAGGAGCTGGCATCCTCGAAGGCAGTGAGTTTAGCGAGGTGGGGATGTAGACTGGTGTGATTCTGGAACGGCAAATTACTGAAGTATCAACACCCACCCCTCAAAAAAAACTCTCTCTCTCTCTCTCTCTCTCTCTCTCTCTCTCTCAAGCTGTGCTTCTTGTTTTCCATCTGCAATATCAGGAAAGGAACACTAGGGGCACGATGTGTCCAGTGTTGGGCTACTAACCCTAAGGTGGTGAGATTTGAACCCACTAGCCACTCCTGCGGAGAAAGAGGAGGTTGCTGTGCCCCATACCATTTCACCAGCCCAGAAGCCCTGCGAGGCCATTCTCCTCTGCCCTCTGCAGCGGTGGACTGGGGTTCATGGAGGGACAGCAGTACACAAGGCATCTGGCAGTACACTGCTGGGAGGCATGCACTGATAGGTGTGAAAGTATCTGGAAAGTATCTGGAAGTATCTTATTTTAGCGGAGCCCTCTTTACACACACACACACACACACACACACACACGTCCTCAGTCCCTAAAGCCAAGTGAGTCCCAGAAAGGAAGCCAAAGGCCGAGCTGTGGCTGGGCCATGGGGAGAGGTCTTTGAAGTGTAGGCCCAGCCTCTCTCCCAGGAATAGGCATCGCATCTCCCCCTCCGCTGCCGCCTGATGAAAGGAAGGACGGGCTCTGTTGTGGTTTGACACATGCCCCAGATGTCAGGTGGTAACTTCACTCAGCAATTAGCTCTCAAAGGTGACTGCTGGGGTGCAGTGGGAAGGACCTAGCCTAGGAATGGGGTGCCACTGCTGGCAGCAGCTCAAACTTCCTACCAGCTGAACCCTCAAATTCTGCCTGCCGCTCTTCAGCTGGGTCAAGTGGGGGATGATTTCAGCATAGCCTGCCTTTGTAAGCTGGCAGGTTCCATCAATAAAGATAAGCCATATTTAAAATACGTTAAAAATAAGTGACATTTAAATATCAGATAAGCTCCACAGTTTTAAAAATCATTTTATTGGGGGCTCATACAGCTCTTATCACAATCCGCCCATGCATCCATTGTGTCAAGCACATCTGTACATCTGCTGCCATCATTTCCAAAACATTTTCTTTCTACTTGAGTCCTTGGTGTCAGCTCCACATTTTCTCCCTCCCTCATGAACCCTTGATAAATTTTTTTCATGTCTTACACTGGCAGATATCTCCCTTCACCCACTTTTCTGTTCCCTGTCTTCCCAGGTGGGAGGGGGTTATATATAGATCATTGTGATTGGTTTTCCCTTTCTCCTCCCACCTTCCCCTTCTCCTCCTAGCATAGCTACTCTCAGTGTTGGTCCTAAGAAGTTTATCTCTCCAGTACTTCCTGTGTTTCCAGCTCTTATCTGTACCGTACCCATGTACGTGCTCTATCCAGACGTGTAAGGTGGAATTGGGGTCATGATAGTGTGTGGGGTGGGGTGGAGGGGAAGCACTAAATAACTAGAGAAAAGTACATTTCATCAGTGCTATGCTGCACCCTGACTGGCTCATCTCTTCCTTGTGACCCTTCTGTAAGGGGATGTCCAATTGTCTACAGATGAGCTTTGGGTCCCCACTCTGCCTCCCCCTCATTCACATCAATATGATTCTTTTTCTGGGTCTTTAATGCTTGATACCTAATCCCATTGACACTTCATGATCACACAGGCTGGTGTGCTTCTTCCATGTGGTCTTTGTTGCTTCTCAGCGAGATGGCTGCTTGTTTATCTTCAAGCCTCTAAGACCCCAGGCACTGTCTCTTTTGATAGTGGGGAACCATCAGCTTTCTTCACCACATTTGCCTATGCGCCCATTTTGTCTTCAGTGATCCTGTCAGACAGGTGAGCATCACAGAATGTCAGGTTATTAGAACAAAGTGTTCTTGCATCGAGGCAATACTTGAGTAGAGGCCCAATGTCCATCTGCTGCTTTAGTACTTAACATATAAATATATGTCCATAGATCTATTTTCCTATATATGGATATATTTACATATGCACATGCCTGTATTTAGACCTCTATAAATGCCTATTTGCCTCCTAATTCTTTCCTCTATTTTCTCTTATTTTCCTCTTGTCCCACTATCATGTTAGCCTTCATTTGGGTTTCAGTAGTTCCTCTCAGTTACGGTACCCTTCACCAGCTCTACCAGGCCCCTACACCCCCCTTGCCATTGATTTAGGATAATGTGTTGTTCCCTTGTACCTGGGTTTGTTAACACCACCCCCCCACCCCATGTCCCTGCAGAACCATCAGTCCCATTGTGTTATCCTCTGGATTATTACCCTGCCTAAAATAATAAGCACAAAAACAAGACAGAGCAAAACCAAACAACCAAACCGAACCAAACAACAACAACAAAATCCCAATGACAAAAAAAGCAAAAGCAAAATTTGAAACATACCATCTATATTGGAGTACAAGCCGACCTGAATATTAGCCACGCACCTAGTTTTACCACCAAAAACTGCATTAAAAGTGCTGAAAAACTCGGCTTATACTTGAGTATATACAGGACTTACTAAAAAAAGTTACCTGGGATTTATTCAAAATCTAAATGTAACTGGGTGTTTTGGGTTTTATGTGACCCCTTGACTTCTTTCTAAGGGGTCTCCTTGTAGAAGGGGCTTCACAAGTTCCAGTGCCTTGAAAATGTGGGGAGGCCTTGAAAATGTGGGGAGAAGATGCTGGACAGTAACTCTAATAGCGGCTGGTCTTTCGCCACCAGCCCTGCTTTGATCTGGCTTCTCTGTCCACCTCGGCCCAACAGAATCTCTTCCGTTCCAATGCTCCTTATGCCCGCTCTTCTGATCGCCATTGGCTATGCTCTTGGTCCTCCTGTCCCCTGTCCACGCAGGGTCTGGAGAGGCTGAGCTGGGGCCCCAGAGGCTGCGGATGCCATCCTCTGCCCGAGAACCCTCGCCGCCATCGGCACAGCTTGGACCTGGGGCCCTGGTGGTGCAGTGAAAAGTTCGAGGGGATGAACAGTCACCCTGGCTTCAGCTTGGACACTAAGGAGAAGCAGAGGACCTTGGACAAGCCAATTCTTGTCTCTGTGCCTCAAAGGCCCCATCTATACAAGACAAATGATGTCAGCCCTATCTTCCAAGCTTTAGAAGCTTGTTTTATGTTTTGTTTTTGAGAATGAACACAGCAGAACACAGATCATTAGCAGGGAGCCCGTCCTTCTAGTTGGGCAGCCACCCTCTCCTTGGCTTTCCAAAGGGCTCTCCTCCGGACAGCCACCTCTCCTTGGCTTTCCAAAGGGCTCTCCTCCGTGGTCCTCAGACACGCATCTTGAAAGAGTTAAGCAGCACCACTGTTCCGTTCTAAGATGACGACCGGGGACAGTTTAGGTTCAAAGGACAAAAGGGAGGGGGGCTTCATCCAGCCTCCGTGAGGCCATGAACGTTAGAAAGTCTGTTCTTCGTGTCCCCCATTTGGATTTCTCTGTGGACTCCGAGACCAGCACGCCCAGGAGTGGCAACCAGACACTGTCTTGCAGGGGTCCTCAAACTATGATGCATGGGCCACATGTGGCCCACCGAGGACATTTATCTGGTCCGCCAGGTGCTTTTGATGCCGCTGCCTGTCCTGCTTAGCAGCCGACTCATCCCAGCCCACAGTGAATTTGTTGATAGTCTTTGTTTTAAACGATAGTCTGGCCCTCCAAAGGTCTGAGGGACAGTGAACTGACCCCGTTTAAATGTCTGTGGGCCCCTGGTGCTCATCTGGTCTAGTACAGAAGGCAGTTGGCTAGGCGGTAGTGAGCCACCCTTTCAGAGCCTCCAGCAACGCCCACCCCACCTTTCCCTCTGCCGCTCCAGGCCAGTGGAGGTCAATTGCTGTTCCATGGAGACGCGCTTCAGATATTTCCTGAGAAAAAAATGAGATGATGCTGTCAAGGTCCCAGACCCTCAGCAAGCCCTGGAGAGTGTACTTACTGCTGGGGACCCCCGTCACCCTGACCCACCCACGGGCCACCCTCCCACCTGCTTCCCTTGCTCATGGGATTCCAGACCACGGGCTCTGCATGCGCATATGGACCTCGCTGGGTATGCTCACTCATGAAGGGGACTGCCAGTGTCCCCAACATTCCACAAGAAAACAGGCAAGCTCTGCAGCTACACTTCAAGTGCATTCAAAGCCTGCCCTGCTTCCCTCTCCCAACCAGGGCCTCCCAGAAATCCAACTGCCTACCTACCCGAGCAGACAGGGTCTTACTTAGGTGGGCACCACTGCGTCCCCACAAGGGTCCAAGAGACTGTCCAGACAGAGTGCTTGGGGAGTGGGGTAGAGAACACGAGAAGAAAGGCTGCTCTTCTCTCCTGTGCTTGTTCTTTCTGCCCAAGGAGCAGCCAGAGTCTTCTGAGATGAACCACTGTAGGAACAAGGGCTGCCAGGTCAGAGCTTCCTTCCATCCCCTCCCATGCCCCTGGGCAATTATCAGTCCAGTTACTATCTCTCTAGATCTACCTCTTGTGGATTTCATATACAGAAAACCATATAAATACAAACAGGAAACAAACAACCCAACAACAATGACTGGAAAAAAAATAGAAAAACCTTAGTGGAAAAGAAAGTAGAAAATAATAAAAGCTGAAACTTTAAAATGGATCAAAAAGGAGATCAAATAATAAGGTATTACATTTTTACCAAACTACAAGGCTCTCTGTCAGATAGCAAGTCTATTCACGTCTCTGGACCATGGCCAGAGACTTAATCCATGTAGGGACCCTGAAAATGGATTTGGGGTTTCCACTGCCATCCATAGCCCTCTGCAAACCAGTTGTTCACAGCTTAAACCCTGATACTATTCCCTCCTCAGGATTTGGGTTTTAATATTTGCAATACTTGGATCACACAAGCTGGTGTGTTTCTTCTTTGTATACTTAATTGATGCCTCATTGAGATAGCTGCTTATTATAAGACAAGCCTTTATGGTCCTAGAAACTCTTCTTTCTGATAGCCAGGGACCACCTGTCTTTTTTTTTTTTTTTAACCACACTGTGCTAGAGCACCCGTATCTTCAATGATATTATCATGAGGTTGAACATGGAGCAAGGCCATGTCATAAGGACTAATTGTTTTTAGATTGGGTCTAGAATTAAGTTTAAGCCCCAAATCAATTCATATGTTTCTGGTTCACGTAGAAAAATCATTATTATTTTATGTTAGAGAACATTAACAATCATTCCTCCGGGGCATGAGGTAATTCTCTTAATGGTGTCACTAATTTAGCCAGTGGCATAAAATGCAAAGCACTGTTGAGATAAAGTAATTATACAAGTATAGGCTAGCTTCAGACTGCAATATATTAATTGTTGACTTGTACAGATGAAACTCTTAAGTGAATGGACACTGTGGAAGTTACATAGTCTGTTGTCAATTTGAGAGGATTAAGAGTGAAGGGGTGGAGATTATCCTGTCAATCGGGTGGCAGCTTGATGATCTCATTTGGAGGTGCTAAGGAGATAAATAGCTCCCTTGAGGAAGGGCACAGGCAGACTCCCTGGGAAACATTCCAGCTGAGAAAATACATGGACTATGCTAGTGCCCTGGAGGAGACATGGAGACCCCTGACAGCACCGAGATGCTTACAATACCACTGGACCCACAAGACTAACTTCCCACCAGCTGGTCTGTGATCTTCCTGCAGTCGGCATGATTGCATGTGTTTTGTGAGGACTTTATAGATTGACATTTTACATATGCTTGATCTGGACTGGACAGGGGTGTTTTCTCAATATACAATTGCTCTGCCTACCAGACCAATACATTTCATAAAAAAGCAAGGACATACTTGTTACTTGCCCTTATGAAATCATTGAAGATATGGGGTTTATAGCAAAGTGTGATGAAGAAACTACATGGTGCCCAGCTACAAGGAAGAATAGCATCTGGGATCTTAAAGACTTCAAACAAGAAACCATCTAAGTGAAGCATTAAACTTCATTCACATGGGAAAAAAGGGCCAGCCTTTGTGATCCAAGAATGGCAAATAATAAAATGCAAACCTGAAGGAGTGAATGGGACCAGAGCTTAAATTGTGTATAGCTGGTTTGGAGCCCACTGGCCAATACCTGTCCTCTCTGAAAGGGCCACCCTTAACTTGACCTGGCACAAAAGCAGTCCACCCAGAAACTGAGACACATACTTTGGGTTCAAATCCCAACTCTGCCACAGACTACCCATGTGAACTTGGTAGGTCCAATCTCCCAGAGTCCCTTGCTATCAGACAAAGAGCATTACAAAGTCTCTTATAACAGATTAACTATAATAGCCTACCTTATTATGTAGTTAGGTCAAATGATGAACCTTATCTCCTGATCTCCTTTTTGATCCATTTTAAAGTTGTTTTGAGGATCTTTTTGTTTTTTATGTGAATGTAAATACATGTGAATTAAACCTCCAGTGAATCCCCTCTGACCATAGACCAGTGATGTGAATAACCTCGCTATCACACAGAGTGCATGAAAAAGTGGATTTTTGTAGATGTAAGATTAAAATTGAACATTTTATCATTTGATCACTTTTGACCCATTTAAATTTGTTCGAGTTTTGTTTTTTCTTTTGGATATAAGAAAAAGGTTTATATACAAGAGGCATGGGACATTGAGAAAGCATCCCAGCTCAGTCCAGTTCAAAGTCATAAGTCTGATATTAACCCATATGCCATATATCAGTCTGTAAAGTCTCTTTCAGACTCATGACCAGTGGGTGCAGAGTCCCGGCACTGGCAGGGGTCCCCTCATGGCTCCTCGCTTCCAGGGCTCAAGGTCCATCAACAGTATCCAGTGGTGGTAGAAGCAACTCAGTGCTAGCAGGGGTCTCCATGCGGCTTTTCCAGCTTCAGAGGTCTGGTCCCATCAGGGTAAGGCCGTGTGGCCTCTCCTCTGGCTCATTCAGCTTCTTTGATGCTGCCATCTTGTCTTCTCCTTAGTTCGTTGTCTCTGACTCTAGTTTTATTTTTTAATATCTCTTGCTTTCTGATTGAAGTTTTCCTTTATTTTCCTCTGCTATTGTAAGTTTTTGTCTTCTTGCTATTTTGGTACATTTTTCTGTATATCAAATCCAGAATAGATAAATTTATAGAGACAGTAACTAGACTAATAGTTTCTCAGGGTTTTGGTTAAGGGAGGTTTCAGGGAAATGGGGAGTTAATTACAAGTAAGAAGAAATGTTCTAAAATTGATTGTGATGATGATTGTAAAACTCAATATTATTGAGCTATTGAATTATATGATATGCCAATAAAACTGTTTTGGGGGAATAAAACAGGGCATTAAAATAGTAAATATAAGGCAGTCCCGGGCCATCATTCAATTGGACACCTTCAGAGAAAAGACATCCGAACCACAGTCCAAATGACTACCAATTCCCTAACCTTGCAGTAGCGGTCATTGGCTTCTTTTCTTATACTGCGGCATTTCTGCCTTAAGTCCAAGGGAGTATGTTGATCCCTTAAACCTGCTACAGGTCAATTTGAGGTAAAACCCAGTTCACTTAGTGGAGTTTCCACTCAAATCCATCTGATGTGACCTATCAAGGATGTTGTGCACTTTGAAAGGGCAGGGTCTAGAGTCTCAATAGTCTCACAAGGTGTGGGTCACCAAGGGCTGGAAAGAAACTAGTTCTAAAACCCCACTCTGTTTACCGCCCAATAGGAATGTAATCACCTTCTCAGAAACATACATCCCCCCCCCCGTCTTGATTTTAATTTCTAGTAAGGTTTACTCATCACTTTTGTAGGAGTGTCTGCGGATTTGGGGTGACCCTGGCACAATGTTGTATGGCAACAACTTAATGGTCTTCTTTCTCTTCCCACATCTTGGAAAAATGAGCTTAGAAGAGGTGAGGTCTCCTCTGTTGAACTGGCTCTTAAGATGTACAAATAAAGGGGTTGCTATGTGGTCATGGTTCACGGGCACTAGACAGGCTCTCAACCTCGTTCCTTGGGAGACTGAACTAGAAGATGACATGGCCTGAGAACAGAATCCTGCCTTCATCTTGGTGCTTACCTGTATTTTCATGGTCACATGTAAGATTTTCCTTTTGTGATCGACTCACTTCATCCAAGAGAAGGGCAGTGAAAGAGGAAGGGCTTCAAGGAGATGGATGGACACAGTGGCAGCAACAATGGGCTCTGGCACAGGAGTGGTTGTGATGATGACACAGGGTGTGGCAGTGTTTCATGCTGTGTGCATAGGGGCAGCTGCTATGGGTTGGAACTGACTGGATGGCACACCACCACCACCACAACAACTTCACTCAGTAGAGGTTCCCAGGCGCAGGCAGGCCATGAGGTGTTTCATGGTTCCACCAAACAGTGTATGTGCTAGACTTTTGTTACGTGATCTTCTACACATGGGCATTTGGGCTTTTCCCAGCGTCTTAAACAGCAGACGTAAAATTTTTCCCACAGAGCTCCTGCTTACATGTGACTAGTTGTTTGTAGGAGAAGGGCTGATGCCCCTGCTGTGACAGAGGGGCATGCCGACTCAGACCTTTCCTCGGGCGCACATTTACACACAGGTGCATCTTGTCTGTGCAACTCTCTTCTTGAAAGGGCACATTTTATAAGGCATTCTGAAACAGGAACTGCAGAACTTAAAAGGGCCACAGGACTTGGGGCCTCTACTTGAATCTCCGTGCCCCCTCCAAAGTGATGTATTTAACTTTTGTTTACAAAACAACATTATTGCCTTCAAAGTATTTTCCATTACACTTAATACATTTGTCAAATCTGTGACATTTTTCAAACTTACCTGTTTGTATGGCTGATGGCACTAACCTCGCTTTTTGCTGAGGGACTTGCTGAAAACATTTCTGGTGATGCAGTAGATAAACAATTGAGATGTAGAGTGTTAGTCCGGGTTGACCAGAGAAACAAATTCATTGACACGCATATATGTGTAAGAAAGAACTTTATATCAAAGAGCAACTGTGTATTAAGAAACATCACAGTCCAGGTCAGATCAAATCCATAAGTCTGATATTAGCCAATATGTCTGGTACCAGTCCCCAAATTCCTCTTTAGACTTACACAAACATGCTGCATGCAGGAAAATCACAGGCTGGTGAATGGAAGTCTTGTAAATCCAGTGGTGGGTGGTGGAAACATCTCAATGCTGGCATCGTTCTCCTCGTGGTTCCTCCAGCTCCAGGCCTCTGGCTCCATCAGTGTGTCTCCATGTTACATAAATCTTACCTCAGTTTCAGAACCATTTGTTCTCCCTTGTTCTAATAACCCAGCACTCTAGTGCTCACTTTCCCTGACATGATCACCCAAGACAACATGGGTGCATAAGCAAAAGTGGTGAAGAAAGCAGATGATGCCCAGCTATCAAAAGATATAGCATCTGGGGGCTTAAAGATTTGAAAGCACACACATGGCCATCTATCTGAGAAGCAACAAGGCCCACATAGAGTAAGCACACCAGCCTGTGTGATCATGAGGTACCAATGGGACTGGTTATGAGGCATCAAAGACCCCAAACAGAAAAATCATATCATTGTGAATGAGGGGGAGGGCGGAGTGGAGACCCAAAGCCCCTCTGTAGTTAATCGGACATCAACTTTCAGAAGGGTCATAAGGAAGAGATGAGCCAGTCGGGGTGCAATATAGCACCGAAGAAGCATACAGCTTTCTTCTATTTTTTTAATGCTTCCCCATCACCCCCATGATCATGACCCTAATTCTACCTTACAAACCCAGCTAGAGCAGAGCATGTACACGGGTACAAATAAGAGCTGGAAACACAGGGAATCCAGGACAGATAACCCCCTCACGACCAATAATGAGAGTAGTGATAAGAGGAAAGTAGAGGGGTAAAGGGGAAACTGATCACAACTCTCGGCATATAACCCCTTCCCTGGGGGATGGACAACAGAAAAATAGGTGAAGGAAGCCATCAGTCAGTGTAAGACATGGGGGAAAATGATAAATTATCAAGGGTCATGAGGGATAGAAGGTGGCAGGGGGTGAGGAGAGAGGAACGAGCTGATACCAAAAGCTCGAATAGAAAGGAAATATTTTGAAAATGATGGCAACATATGTACAAATGTGTTTGACGCAATGGTTATATGTATGGATTGTGATAAGAGTTGTAAGAGTCCCCAGTAAAATGATTTTAAAAAGCAAAACAAAAGAACATTTTTTTCTAATAATATGGCATTGTATGATACTCACCTTCCTGACACGATTACTGAAGACAAAATGGGTGCCCAAACAAATGTGGTGATGAAAGCTGATGATGCCTGGCTATTAAAAGATATAGCACCTATGGTCTTAAAGGCGTGTAGTTAAACAAGTGACCATCTAGCAGGGAAGCAACAAAGCCCACATGGAAGATGCACACCAATCTGTGTGATCATGAGGTATCAATGGGAAAAGGTATCAGAGGTTAAAAAACACACAACCAAATTGATGTGAAGGGGTGAGGATATAGTGGAGACCCCAAATCCACCTCTAAGATAATTGGACAGTCCCTCACAATGGAGCCACATAAAGGCACAAAAAATCCAGGGTGCAATATAGTACTAATGAACCACATAACTATCCACTAGTTCTCTAGTATCCCTCCCCCTTACTAGTATGGTTTTATTTGTTTAAACTCATTAATCATGTTAGACTTGTGTTTGTGCATTTGTATATTTAAGGTCACTCAGTACGTGAAAGCCAAGATCATTCAGGGCATGAAAGCAAGATAGACAACCCTTCAGAAACAGCAACAGGAGTAATGGTTCCCTGGGGGTACAGGAAGAGAAGGGGGAGGGGAAGGAGGGGATAGGGAGCTGAGAGCTGTATAACCCCACTGGATGGGATGGGACAATAGAATTATAATGTATTGTGTAAGATATGGGGGGAAAAAAACTACTACTGGGGGAAAAGTAACAAGGGTTTCTTGGGGGAACGGTGTGGTAGGAAAGGGAACAAGGGAACAATCAAGGAGTTCAAGAAGAAAGAAGTTATTTTGAAACAGATTGGGGTAGAAATTTTACAATACTGCTCGATGTGATTGAGCGATTGTTATGATAGCTGTAAACGCTCCCAATAAAATGATTTTTAAAATAAATCAATAAAGAGCCTCAGGCTCCGAGGCAATAACAGCAGGAATAAAGAACCCTTTTTTATTGATTTTGTTAGCTGCTGTCCAGTCAGTGTCCAACACACACGGACTCTGTACCCAGCGGAATGGACTGCAGGTTGGTCTGCACGGCCCTCACATTGGCTGTAAACCAGTTCATTCCATCGTGACGCTTGCTGACGGGGGAAGCAGAACGCCCGGCCATTCCTCCAAGTCTGTGTTAATCTGGAAGCTCAGCATCGTAACAAAAGGCAAGATTCCACTGAGGGCTGGATGGTGGCTGGACACGAGGTGAACTCACTGAGCACTGAACCCAAGTCTTCCTCCTGGGAGAGGAGACTTCCAGCACGGAACCACCGGAGCCCCTAAGGTAAAGTGACCAGACATCCCGCTTTTGGCGGGACAGTTCCGATTTCAAACAAGTTGTCCCGCGGGACAAGCCCCGATTTTGGGAAAGAACGCATGACAAGCTAGGGAAAGGCGGGAGAATGGGAAGGGAACCTACCCCCCACCCCTAGTCAACGGTGTCCCCCTTTACCAATGTGAAAATCTGGTCACTTTACCCTAGAGCTGTCTCAGCGATCAAGAGAGCAACCTGATACAACTGCATGTTCGTGTGTGTGCGCGGGTGTGTGTGCACACAATTTGAGCAGACTCTTCAAATGGAATTCTTGAACATAAACATGGAAAGATGCTCTGCTTCAGGGAGTGTCCCTGGGGCCGGGGGCAAAGGTGAGGGCGTGAAGGGACTGAGGCTTGGACATTTGGAGGAGAGCATGGCCAGGCTGAGTCCCAGCGCTGCCTCCAGTCTCTATGGGATGCCGTGGGACAGCAGCTTCACGGAGTGCAAAGAACACTGAGCCCAGGAGTTAGCAGTGGCTGCCTGAGTGCGGGAGCAGGGAGGGGATGGCAGTCCCTGCAGTTCCTCTAGCCGTGGCCAAGCCTGGCTGGGAGCTGCTGGCAGAGAAGAGGCATGGAAGCCAGGCCCGAGCTATCACAAAGCAGAGACGGGGCTTTACAGCTGGCTCTGCCAGCACCCCCAGATAAAGCCACCCACCCACGTTACACGGATTGGGGCTTTGGTTTGAGTGTCCAGTGACCAACGAGGCATTGAAAGGACATCCTTGGCACGTGCCTGTGCTGCTCGCTGGGCACAGCCTCACGTGCACGATGTCCGGTCCTGTGCAGGCTCCCAGGGACAGAGGGCTGGGTAGGTGGCATCAATGACCAGTGGGTTTTGGGGGCCAACCTGGTCCTGCACAGAGTCAGAAGTCCTGTAAAGGGAGCCGGGACAACGCTATGGGACTGGGTTGGGGGGTGCCCACTACCCTCTGCATGCTGGACCTTGTGGTGTCCCTGACGGAGAGTCCTGGCTGCCCGAGCTGGCCCCAGCCACGGGGTGAGAAAGGCAGGGTCCCCAAAGCAGGCCACTCATGCCACCTTCTTCTTCCCAGACCCAGCCAGGCTTCCTCCTCAGCCTCCGGTAAACACCAATCTAATCAGCACCAGCTGAGACTGGACCCTTTGTTGTGGTGACCCTGTTTGGCCAAGGCGTGTTCCACCTCTGTGTCCCTGTCCCCCCCTGCCTGCCCTTTCCAGGTGCTCCCAGCCTGAATTCAATAGCAGGATGCCCTCACCTGTTTGCTTTGCCTCCTCTCCCACCCTTTCCCCAAGGGGCAGTGCCAGGGCACTGATGTCCCCAGCCCCTCCAGGCAGGGAACGCCTCTGAGCCAGCCCCCCAGGAGCCCAGGCCCCAAGAGTTGGCCCACTGGTCAACACCTGTCCTCTCTGGAAGGGTCTCCCTTGACTTGGCCTGGGAACTGGGGGCACATAGTTTGGGCTCAAATCCCAACTCTGCCACAGACTACCCATGTGAACTTGGGGAGGAGGTCCAATCTCCCTGAGTTCCTGCGGGGTGCGAATGCTGAAGCCACCTACGGCTAGCAGCAGAAGTAGCAGTCTAACAACCACTCTGCTCTGGCCTTCTGCTCCCCAAGGTCATGGCCTTGACAACCTTATGGTGACCCTGGGGTCCCCATGAGCCAGGGGTGACTCGGCAGCTGCTAAGAGCCATGCCGACGATGCAGCTGCTCAGTGCCAGTGTCTGGGGTGGCTGTCTCTGGGCCCACACTCCTGTTCCCTGCCCCCAGAGGGCCCTGGGGAAGGGCAGTGGAATGAGGTCAGGCATGAAAGCTCTGCCCCTACAACAGAGAGCAGAGCTGCCCCTGTAGGTCATAATAAGGGGATGCCGGATGGGGCCTCCTGTGTGCCTGGGGCACGAGGACTCTGTGCCTTCATCCCCTTGCCAGCCCTGCCCAGGACTGTGCACCCACGTCCATGGTCCCATCCCCACCTGCCCTAATCTCCAGGGTGCCTGCTGGATTTTCTCATGCAGAAGGTGCCCTGGGCTCACCCACGGGGCCCAGCTGACTCTCTTCCACTTGGGCATCGCTGGGCAGCAAGTGCCTGTGTCCTCTGCTTGGATCAGGATGGGGATGTCAGGGGTTTGTTTGGCACCGCCATGCTAATTGCTTATTGACAGCCTCAGCCAAGCATGTGCTCTAAATCCCTGTGAGCGGGGGTCCATGTGAGTGGAAAGAGACAACCCACCGGGCACGGGGATGAGCCACTGTCGCCCGGTGTGGAAGGTCAGCGCAGCCCGAAAGAGTGGACTTCTGATCTGACCACAGACCAAGCAGAGCCATGGCCTCGACCACGCAGCCCCGCAGGCGCCAGCCAGCTGCCCCCCAAGCCAGTCCTGGTCCCCGCCGGCCCTGTGACCGGTCCACTGTGGCTCTCCCTCCTAAATGGCCATGCACAGGACCTCTAGGATCTGTGATCTGATCTGTAGAGGACGCTACTGGATCAGCCGAATGTGATTTTGATCCCGTGCTTCTGCAAAACATGATCTGCCGCCACAAGGGCCCGAGAGGAGACGGAACATTCAAAACAAAACTATTTCACCCGCGTCGCCTTCTGCTGTTACAAGGTCCTCCAGATCCAGTTGACAGGAGTGCCTCGCCTGAACGTGACCGCCACCTCTGGGTCACAGGCCTCCGACTGACACCTGGGTCAGCCTCTCTCCCTGGAGGTGCCCGGAGCCAGACGGGGGCTCCAGGAAGGCGGGGCAGGAGCCTTCACTGGGGCTGGCATGTCCTTCTGTGTTTAATTTTCCCACAAGTCAGCTCTGATTATGGGGGACGGCCTCACGTTTCATGTAGCGCAGAGCGCGCTCTGCAGAGCACCTTGCGGGGGCAGTGGGGGGGCTGCTCACTGGGTCACCCCCAGCACACACGTCTGCTCCCTATCAGACCTCATCCAGGAGTGGGTCTCGGGACACTGAAGTCATCTGACAGCCTCCCCCTAATGAGACCCAGGGCTGCTCCCAGCCCGTGCACGAGGCTGCCTGGAAAGGGCCCCTCCCGACCCGCAGGGCCTTCTTCCAGGGCAGAGAGAGGTTCTCGTCGGAGGGGGTGAGCCCAGGAACCTGCCTGAGAGACTCCTCCACGCTCCTGTCTCGCGGCTCCTCCAGGGACAGATGGGAAGCGCTCGGTATTTCTGCCTGACATTTGTCCTCTCGCTTCTTGGCTGGCTCCCTGCTAACAGCTTCCGGTGGGCGCACCAAGGGGAGAGTTCTTCCCTCCGGGAGTCTGCAGTCCTCCTGGGGAGACAGGGCCAAGCTACAAGGAGCAGGTCCGCAGAGGGCGCGGAGATGGACCGAGGAGTCAGACCCACGCTGTGCCCACGGGGCACAACCAGAATGCAGAGCAGATCGAGGGCTGGACCCCGCACTGCGTCTGTCTCCCGGGGAAAGAAGCCTACATCTCCAGGGGCTGCCTCTAGAGCAGCGGTTCTCACCCCGCTTCACAGGGGTCACCCGATTCATAACAGTAGCGAAATTACAGTTATGATGGAGAAACAAAAATAATTTTATGGTTGCGGTGGGGCGTGGGGGGTGCGGAAGGGGGTCACACAACATGAGGAGCGGTATGAAGGGGTGACAGCATGAGGAAGGTGGAGAACCACTGCTCCAGAGGTTGGAAATAGAAATATCACTGCCCCATTCCCCCACCCCCTGCAGCACCATGACTTGATCTCTCACACTCACAGTCGCCGAGTCAGTGCTGGTCTCTGAGTGGGTTTCCAAGACTCAGTCCTTCTGCTGAGCTCCTGGTGGCTTCAAGCTGTTGTCTGTGGGGCTCACAGTCCAACACGTGACCACTACGCCAGGAGGACTCCCTTTAGATCATACCAAGAGGAATGAGAGCCGAGGCACAACTAGACACATATACCTCCATCCAGCACTCCTCCCGACGGGGGGAAGATGGAAACACTATCCATGCCCCCCGGGAGCTGAAGAAGTCATGGCGGGCACACTCATGCCGTGACACACGAGGCCTCGCTAAAGGAGGGTGCAGCTGAGCAGTGCCGCATCGTCTGGGTGACAGCGGAGACCACAATGCCAGGACAACTATTCTGAGACCACGAGAGGAGACTGTCAACGAGGTGTCTGTACACTGAGAAAGCATCCCGTGATGGGTGCTGGGGAGGAAGGAGAGGCAGGCGAAGCCCTTGGCTGGAGCATGGCCACACAGGAACTTGGGGGAAGGGGGAAGCCACAGACAACAAAGGAGGGTCGGCCCCAAAGGATGGAGGCGGGAGGCGACCCCACCGGCATGCCAGCGCTGAAGACAGCAGAGGCACGTGCGGTTGCACACCGCACACCTGCAGGTGGAACGCAAGTGGATGGGAACATGGCCAGGCCCACAAATACATCCAGGGTTGACCGAGGGTGATTCCACATGTGGATCTACCTGTGCTGCAGACACATTCATGGATGTGGTGGAGCCCAGAGGGGGAAGAGTTATGAAAACTCCTTAAATATCACCAACCCCCCTGAAAGAATGAGTCCCTGGGCCTGGACCATCCCTCAGCCCAGGGACACCACCGTCAGCTGGGATAACATAGTCCACAGCGTTTCTTTGGTGAGCAGTGACTGTGGTCTTACAAGCTCCTGAGGGGTGACTTGGTTTCTTCCCCTCCCGAGGAGAAGAGAGTGAGGACTATCACCTGCCCATGGAAACACGAATGCCACGGGCTCACGGGCCGCCAGCAGATCAGTCTCTCTCTGTTCTTAGGAGGCCAGAAGAGCGTGGGGGTGCCCCGCTACCACCACTAACTGCTCAGAAAGGGGTCGCAATCGAATGTCCTCGGCAGATGCGGGGAAATGTAGAACAGCATTCAAAACTATAAGAGACCAGGATGGGCGGTCGAATGTGAGGCTCAATCAATGCTCCGACGTGTAGCTTCTTCCCCACCTCCCTCTCTCGTCCTCACCATCACCGCCATTATAGTTCTCTACGCCACGGTTGAGGGAGGCCCAGGAGAGACCCTCTCCTCCGTTGACTTTTAGCTTTTGCTCGGCGATGGGTTCTTTTCCCTCCCTCCCTCTTCTCTCCCGGCCAGCTTTCCTCAAACCATGCAGCAAGGTTGCTAGTTTTCTGACCCCAAATCCTCTCAACCTTTTCGCCTGCTAATAGAACTCCAATGATCTCATTGCCAAAGTTGAGGACGCATTGATCTTAGGAAAGGTGGATGGAGAACCTTGTTTGGAAGGCAGGTAGGCATATGAACCAGCTCTGGTCAAGCTTCTGAGGTAAAATTTCCTCCCATAAATGAAAGGCATTGAAGCCTGACTTGAATATAGGGGCACAGCAATAGCATGTCTGGAGGGGTGGCAGCTTTCTTGTGAGCATGAGGCAGCATGGCATGCTGGGGGTGGGAAGCAGATAGTGGGGAAGCACCATGGTCTTTGATGACATCCTTAAGTTACTAAACTGATCTTGGGTTCACCTTAATTTTTGTTTTGCTGTCCAGTGTCTAAGGCACACTTACTTAATTTGTTACTTGCAGCCAAAGACTTCCTCAAGGGATCAGGCTGCAAACAAAACCTGGTTTCGAGCTGTCTACCAAACTCCACTCTGGCCACATTCTGTACTCTCGCCAGCAGAGACCCACCTTTAGGGAACATCGGCTGGGCTGGGTCTGCTGGAGAACCTGCCTCTGCCCCCTCTTCATCCTCAGCCATAGAAGGAGGAAACCACACTGGGGTGTCCTTGAAGGGGGGGGCGGGCATTGGAACTGAGGTGCAGCAAGAACATTCCCACTTGGAGGAAGGGAAGGAGGTGGGGTGTACAACTGTTACTTCAAAGACTTCCTGTAACCAAGTAGTTTTAAATGACGATACAGATAACCTCCTCTCCGGGGAACAGATAACAGGGAAGTGAGTGAAGGGACACATTGGACAGTGTATGATATGAAAAAGTAATAGCAATTTGTAAATTAAGGGTTCATGGTGGGGGTGAGGAAGCAAAATGTGGGGAGCTGGTACTGGGGGCCTAAGTGGAGGGAGGATGCTTTCAGAATGATGATGGCGACAAGTGTGCAAATGTGGCCTGCATATAATTGATGTATGTAAGGATAGCGATGGGAGTTCTATCAGCTCCAATAAAATGATTCATTAAAAAAAAGGGGGGCGGGGGAAAAAGAAGCTTATACCAAGGGCTCAAGTAGAAAATATTTGGGAATGAAGATGGCAACATGTGTACAAATATGCTTGATACAAATAATGTTTTGAATGCTATAAGAGCTGTAAGAGCTCTCAACAAAATCATTGGGGAAAAAATGATGATGCTGGGGAGAAAAAGTACAACATTAGAGATACTCTCCTCAGCAGAGATCTTTGGCTAAGCCAGGCATTAACCCTATTTTAGGGTCAATAATTTAATACACACTGGACAAAGGAGCCCCAGTGGTACCACTCAGTGGCCAGTGGAAAGACTGGGGCTTCCATCTGCCCAGTGGCTCCCTGGGAGAAAGGCGTGGCGTCCTGTCCCGGGAAGGGCTCCCGCTCAAGTCTCCTGTGGAAGAGCTCTGCCCTGTCGCATGGGGCCGCTGAAAGTCAGAATCAATTGGAGAGCACCTGACAGCAGCACCCTGCCGTATCTCCAACAGTGAAGCTTTCTTTTCTTTTTGGTAATTAAAATATTCTTTACAGGGATTGTGGGGAAAGGGCTAATGCATTAAACTTGGCAGCTCTAGAAACTGGCATCTTTCAGGTCAATGCCAAGGTTTTCTCCTTCTCTTCCCAACATGGTTTCTAGGAATGGGGGTGGAGGTGGAGCTTCCATGTACCCGGGAGTTGGTTTCCAGTGCCTTCCTGGTCTCCACAATGTGCTGAGAACTTTCCCACAGGACTGTCGTGTCCTCTCCTGGGACCTGACCCCACCCTCAGTGACAGTGCAGACCCTATGTCCCAGCTGCACGGACAGCTTAGTCCTGAGCCACTTCCTCTCTTGGGGTCACCTCAACCCTCACCCAGCATCCCCCCAGCAGCTCATCTTCCTTCACCTACCTCCCCCTCCTCCCAACTCAGCATAGAGTCCTGGGAAGACCCAACTCTCTCAGTTCCTCAGACCTGTTTTGCCCGGTGCCCCAAGTTCCTCCAAACTCACCTCCCTGTTCTTGTCTTCCACCTCTCCCCATAGCACCCCTGTATATGAACACACATATGTACACACACCTCACTACATATGAGCGTGCTTTTGTACATGCACATGTATGAATATAACCACAGGTTCCTCCGGGCACAGAATGACCTTCCAGAAAGCATACAGTGAAGTCTGACCCAAATGCCATAAACACACAGTTGAAGAAACAGCCTAAAACCGCCCTAGAGGAGGAAGAAACCAGTCCCCAGTCCCTAGGAATCAGGGTCAGCCGGACTGGCCAGGAACTGTCGCCCAGAGACTGGCTGTGAACCCCTGTGATGCAACCTGCAGACAGACAGCAGGACACAGTGCTTCGGGACATTGGCTCCCTGGGCAGCCGGATAAGGGATGTGCTGTGTTCACATGGCTCCTCGGAGATTTCCTAGCTGTGTGACTTTTGGCAGCAGGCCAGGTAACCTCCTCTGGGAGACAGTAGAATGAAGACAGTAGAATCCAACTCTGGGCATGATTATGAACCTCAATCAAGACACTGTGAGGCAAACCTGAACTCTCGGTAACCAGAAGGGCGTGGTCCGATCTCTATCAGGCACTCAGAGACCAGCGGGTACATGATGGGAAGAGGAGCCCAGGACAACGTGGGCTGTGGTAGTTATAGGACTCTGAAGATTTATAAAAGTGTAGGGGTGGTATTCAACCTGTCCATCAGGTCGCAGCTTGATGGTGCCCCTTTGTGGGTGCGGCCTTCTCATGAGGAGGGTCCTGGGATCCTCCCCTTCTTTCTCTCTCTCTCTCTCTGCCTTCTCCTTCCTGCTGGCTGACCCTGATGACTGTCAGAGCCTTGTGATGCCTCCACCATTATTAGATCCACCGGCCTGTGATCTTTCTGCCTTCTGCATCAATGCTTGTGGCTGTGTGAGTCTGAAGAGGGGTTTATGGACTAGTATCGGACTTACCGACTTGAGTTGGACTGTTCTGGGATGGTTTCTTGATATATAATGGCTTCTTGATAGAAAGCTCTTTCGTCCACATATCCGACCGAGTGTCTCTGGATTTGTTTCTCTTGTCAACCCGGCCTACCACCTGAGCACTGGGATGGAATTTGCACCTGCAGTCATCTGGCGGGCAGAAGGCTTATCTTGAAGGGCAGGAAGAGTCCAGAGGAAATGTGACTCCTATCACCTTACCCTCACTGGGAAGGCGTCTGAGAGCTGTGGTATCAGGTGGGGCCTTGGGCCTGTTTCTATGTGGCGAGGCAGCACAGGCCCAGGCCGGGTCAGAATCTCACTGTCATGGGCACATCCCAACTCAGAGCAAGCTGACCACACAGCGTCAAACTGCCCCGGTGGGTGTCAGGGGCTATACATCCTAATTGGAGTAGAGAGCCCGTCTCTGTCTCAGAGCAATGGGGGTTTCAAATTGCTGACTTTTCGATTAGCAATCCAAGATGCAATGAGGAATCCTTATGACAGACTCAGCACTGTTTCAAATCACCAGAACCTAGAAAAGCAAGCCTTTGGGAACCCCACTTAGCACTAATCCAAGCCTCCTACTTCCCGGGTATGTGACCTTTGGTGAGGCAATTCACCTCCCCAAGACTCCTCGGGGCCACAGGCCCAGCACGGGACCTGGTGCATGGCAGGTGCTCCATACACACGACCACCCCTGCCTGCCTGCCAGGGCAGTCTCAGGCCAGGCCTCACCCTCCTCTTTCTGAAGATGCAGGCCCACCCGCCCCCGTGGTTGCTGTCCATGAACTTCCTCTCCTTGGCGTGATGTTAGGGTCCCTCTCCGCTTCGGAAGAACCCAAAGGCCCTGCATACTTGTTTATGAGGACAAGCTGTGGGAGGCTGTCCTGACCTCTCCCATTCTTCCCCACCTATTTCTTCCAGGGATGTCTTTTCCAGTTCCCTCCTCACGTGGGTGAATCACAGGTCTGCGATTCCCAGGCAGACATGGAAAGCCTCTTGGCCAGTCAGTCAGGTACTTGTTGGAGGGGGATGAGGTGATGGACGTGGGCCCATGGCTCCACTGCCTGGAATCTGCAGGTGCCAGTGTGGAGGTGTCCGTGTGAAGCATCAAGACAGCATTTACAAAGCATTACTTGTATTTTGTAGAGCAGAGTCCGGGTAAGATGGCATACCACTCCTCAATTTCAGCCAGATGGCAGGCTACCTTTGCAGTGTGCGAAGCTCAGGAAAGCAGTTCAGCCGGGAGTATCACGCAGACCTGGCTCCAGTGACACAGGCACACGGGCCGCAGCTCTCTGAACAGCCCCCAGCAGCTTGTGCCTGTCTCTGGGCCTTCACCCATGCTGTCCCCACTGCCTGCAGCTCTGTCCCTCTCCCTTCAGAAAGTGTTTGCTGTTCCTTCGTGGCAGGGGACCAGAGTTGGATCAGATCCGGCCTCCAACCTCAAGGATTTAGTGAAAAAGAAAGACTGTTTTGATCCACTATGAGAATTCCACTCATCCTCCTCTGGGAAGTATTCCCTCTGGGGGAGGGGGAAGGGAGGGTCACTTGTTCTCTGTGCCATCTAGTACCTGTGCACACCCCTCCATGGGCACCCCTGAGAAGCCCCACCTTCTGGGCCATTGATCAGCCCAGTGGCCGGGGCTGGGGGCTCAGAGTGCTGCTGTTGTTTCTTCTTGGCATCTCCAGGGTCCAGCCTGGGCCTGGCAGCTGTGTAAGGCTCTCACAGGCCAGAGCATCAGTGTGGCCCACGGGCAGAGGCTGAGGCAGGTACGTGCCATTATGAGAGCGCTTGGCCACCCGGTGGCCAGAGAATGGCACGCTGAGCCTCCCCTGGAAGCTCCAGGTGCTAGAAGATCCCAGCCTCATCCCAGCATTCATGGGTTGGTGGTGATGATGTGTGTGTGGTGTGATGGGGGCGTGCAGCTGGGGGGATGTTTGGGGGTGCGGGTTTCAATCAAGGGAGAAATATGCTTTGAAATGAAAACTCTCCCTTTCCTGCGCTGCCTGGCTCCCGCCTTCTTTAGTATGCATGTATTCACTCTCCTCCCGGCATTGCGCTCTGCATCTCCACTCCCTCTGCCTCCCCACGCCCCGCCCCAGCCCCTCCAGACCTCCAAAGACAAATTGCTTACATCTGTCAAGGCTTTTCTGATTAATAGAGAAATATGCCAGGGGATGTCATCAGGAGTTCAGAGGCTTTTGATCAAAGGGGGAGGGGAGCCGGGCCACACAGCCCTGGAGGTTCAGTGATCAGGTCAGCTCGGCACCTTGCCTCAGGGCCACAAAGGCAGCCCCTCAGCCCAGCGCTGCCGACTCAGCTCTCCCCCAGGGAGGGGAGCAGAGAGGCCATGGACTCCCACCAGGGGCCGGGGGCAAGTTCCAGGGGTCACGGCCTGGACACTGACCTTGAGGCAGCATGCCCCCTGTTCTTTAATTTCTAGGCAGCTACTACAGTGAGCATCCACCAGCACTTTCCCAAAGCTGGGCAGAAAAGGCCAGGAGAGAGAGAGAGAGACAGACAGACAGACAGACAGAGAGAGACAGAGAGAGAGAGAACGCAAGGGTCAAGGGATGGCTGAGCGCTTCAGAGAGAGAAGAAAGGAGTGAGGGATCCAAGAGGCCAGGAGCGGCTGCCCCACTAGCGGCTCAAAGACTGCGAGTGAGCGAAGGATAGCTTCATGTACAGCACAGTCTGTCCCTCGTCCTGCCACCTGGACATCGCAGGACCTGGGATGGAGGAGCAGCATGCAGGTGACCCAGGGGACGGCTCCTGGCACCTGATGGGGTCTTTGGAAGCTGCTGAGGGCGATGAGCCCGCCTAGGTGCTGGGGTCTCGGCCATCAGCTCAGGCTTCCTGCCTCAGAGCACCCTTCCCTCGGGCAGGCAGGTGGGCGTCCAGGAGGGCGCCTGTGCCCCTGGACCCTCACTGCTGCCAGGCATTCTCAGTGGCAGCTCCCGAGAGCCACGTGAGGTAAGCCTTCCGCTCGCCCTGGGAGCTGCTGAGTGAGACTCGGAGGATTTAGATTAGCCTAATGCAATGACACGGATGGCTGGCCAGATGGAAGTTCCTCCCGACAATCTTTTTTCTCTTTCAAACTGGTTCAACACGTCTTTCACTCAAGGTGGGGGCAGATGCAGCCTGCTCAGGAACTATAATCCATTCCTTACTGAGCAGCACGGAGGCCGGGGGGGGGAAGGGGCCGGGGCTGGCCTCGGCCACATGCCTGCCACCCAAGCTGGGGCCAGAGGGCTAGCAGCACCAGCGGTGAGGGCGTCTGGAGCACTGCTTGAGACCCGCACGAAAGGACATAGTCCCGTGGTCCTGGATGCCTTGGAAGCCGGCAGACCAGAGGGCCCACGGAGCCGTGCTTGGCGACTCTGGGCTGGGTGGTGGTGAGTTTCTTCACCCATTGTTCTCTGCCCCACACAGGCAACACCCCCAGCTCCCATTTGTACCCTCCATGGTGAGCCGTGGTGGACACACACACACACACACACACTCACACCCCTAGCTGGGACACACAGATGGCAGCCACACAGATACAGCCTGGCCCACACCTGTGCAGAACCTAGCCCACCTGCCTTCATGCCTCACTGCCTTATGTCAGAAACCGGATTCAACTCGCTCCATTGGCCACGCAGAGAGTGCGTTGGGTGAGTTATCAGGAGAGAGCAGCCCCGGGAAAAGCAGAAGGTGGGTGAGAGAGGAAGACCCCTTGAGATGGCTTGACACGGTGGCTATGGCATTGGGCTCAACGACAGCAATGACAAGGGTGGGGTGGGGCCGGGCAGTGCTGCTTTCTGGGTTGCACAGGGCCAGGACAGGACAGGGTGATTTGTTGTTGTTCAGTGGCATCTTAATGCAAATGTGGAAGGACCGAACCCAGAAAGGCCCGTTGCTGCAGACTGAACATCAAAGACACGGTCCCATGCAGTCCGTGTCCAGTCCTGGCAGGGGCCCGAGGTGGGTGTGCAGGGAGGCCCATGCACCAGCTCTGTAACCACAGATCTGACGAGGGAGCCGGTGGAAGTACACCAACTTGGCCCTCTCACCTGGACACAAGAAGGCCCACCCTGTGCCAGACCCTGGAAGACTAGACAGAGCAGATGCCACCGCAGGTGCCACCCAGAACCCTCCATGTGTTCACTCAGGGGACAGATAGCCATCACATTGCCTCCGGGGGGCTCCAGCAGGGGAGCTGAGGGGACCAAGACCAGAGGCCCTGAGGGATCTTTCAGGGGATGAAAATCCTGATTGAGCTAAGGACTCTGAGAAATGTCAGGCGAGGGCCTTGTGTTCATGGAGTCACATGTGTCCTTACAGAGAAGGACACATCACACAGCATGGTCAGGCCAGCAGCAGCTGCCATGGGAGCGTGGAGGAAGGCTGACCCCAGGTTTCGATGTCCTCATAGTTTACATGTCAGCTGTGAACGGAAGTGGCACACACGATGTTAAGAACCCCCTTCTTTCTGGTGTAGGTTGCTAGAGCCCTCAGGCCTGGCCCAGGAGGGCGAGTTCTCTAGGTAAGAGGCCACACTGGCCAGAACAGCCTTACACTTCACACATCCTGGCAGCCGGATCTTCTTTGTTCTGGGCAGGTGTGAGGGATTTTACCAGTGACAAGGTCCCATGGGAAGGTCAGCTCTTGGAGAATCCTGTCACTCACATGTGGAAGAAAGCCAGGCCACCCCTGCACAGCCTTTCCCAGAGACGAATCCCTTGCTCCAAATTCTTGCGGAGACCCTCCTTCCAGCCTCCCCTTCACCTGGCTGACCCATCTAGAGCAAGCCTTTCGGAACCCCACGCTCCCTGCCCACAGGGGTCACACTCCTTAGTGCTTGTCCGCAGTCATGTCTGTCACTGTCGGCTTACTTAGAGGTCTTCCTGGAAGCTCTGAGTGCAATTCCCCTTTTGGAACATCCCTCTGAGTCTTGGAGTTAGTTATCTATTGCTGCACAATGAACTTTCCCAAACCTTAGTTACTTGAGACAGCAGGTGTTTAAGAAAGGAAGGAAGGAAAGATGGTTGCTTGGGTTCTAGTTTAGACTCGTGCTGGGTTATTTCAAACAGAAGGCGTCTCAATGCATCCCTGCCATCAGTGGGGGCTACAGACAAGCTCTTTTGTCGTGCAGCTGGTCTCAGTCCCCTTCGACTGCCCATCAAAACAGGGACCTCCAAGGGAATGTACTGGACCAGTTCCATTCAAGGCAGAGGGGTCGGCTCAGAAGGTGATGGCAGTGCTTTGATTCCAAAGAAGGAATCTTGATAGAGGTCCTGTAAGACATGGAAAGATCACGGAGACTTATATGAAGAACTCTGTAAAATGTTGAAAGTGGCACTAGTGAGAAAACGGCCAGGAAAAGTTGTGCAGAGTTTTGCTTCTTCATGACAATGTGCCTACTCATTCTTACGGGGTAGCAAAGACTCTCTTATGAGAATTTCACTGGGAAACTAATACCCTCGGCACCCAACAGTCATAATCTCTCCCCTTCACACTACTTCTTGTTCCCTAAACCAAGAGAACATTGGGAAGGGACGGATTTTAAGTCCCTTGAGGAACAAACTGCCATTTTGATGGGGTATGTGTTAGGTAGAGTTCTCTAGAGAAACAAAATCAGGACACTTATGAATAGATAGATAGATAGATAGATAGATAGATAGATAGATAGATAGATTGACTTATATGGCATGAAGGAATATAATAGCTAATTAGTTCACACAGCAGTAGGGAGGGCTCAGTTCAACTCACTTCCATGGAGCAGTTAATATACTGGAAGCCCTTCAACTCACAAGGGCTGCCAGGTCCAAGGTCAAGGAAGCAGACGACTGAGTTTTCCCTCTGGCAATGCAGGCAGACTCTGCCCATAGCCAACAAACAGCATGGCAGGCCACCAACAGTCAGCAGCTCAGAAACTTAATAAAGCAGGCCTGGATGGGATATTGAACTCAAACAATGCAAGATGACAGGCTCAAGTGATGTGTACACCAGCACTGTGGTGAAGCAGGTCTCAAGGGAAACTGAAGTTCTAGTGACACAATCCATGGGTTGGCTACCCCACAGGTAGTGTAGTTCACAAGTTGAGGCAGAGAACTAGCTAAAGCAGCCCCATGCTGATCTGATCATCAGAGACCAAGAGGGCTTGCAGAGTCCTTTATCTCTCTCCCCTCTAATCACCCTGCGACCTGGTTAATCCCACATGTTCCTCTTGGCCAGGTTGGCATGACAAACCTACCTCTCATACTCCATCCCTTCCCTGCTTGGCACCTGTACACAATTCTTTAGCTATATATAATTTCCAGACATGAATGAAATTAAACTTATACCTAACATGTATCATATATTTAAATGAAACACACCAAATCTAAGTGTATCTGGTACATTATACCTGAACAAAGGGAAGATATTCAACCAGCACATACAAAGAAGATAAGCTGACAATCACAAACCTCGCTCTTTTGCAATTGACCACATGGTCATAATTGAGAGAACTACCTTATTCCACTCCCCATTCTGTATTTCCTTTGCCCTCAGCCAGTGCTTCAGCAGGCTGTGGTTTTTTGCCTGGTGGAGTAAGCCAGACTTTCATTCCTGAGGGGTCTGGGTCATTAGATGTCCTGTCAGGATGGGCTGCTGTAGTTTATCATTTGGTGCATGAAGAGATGGCCTACAGGATCTCCTGGCTTCCAGACTTACAGTAGAACCCGGGACCTCAACATTAATCCATCCTAGAAGGTGTGTCAACATGTGTTGCAGTCGAGTTCTGAGTCAATTTTCCTATAAGAAAATGGAATAATCCCCTTTGACCACCAAGTTTTTACCCTAGCCTTGCCTTGTTATACAACACATTACACAGAAATTTCCAAGTAAATAAGTTCAGAGTTAAATAATAGAATCTGAATAAGGAACACAACATTAAAAAAATTTTCAACACTACAGAATGGCGCAAACCTTGAGACTGATGAGGATCTGGATCTGTGGACATGGATGCAGAGAGGAGGGATGGAGAGAGTCATTGCTTGGAAGGGACATCCATTTTCATAAATCAACTAGTAGTTGCTTTTCAGAAGTTTTTCCACTCTTTTGTCTTTTTTCACTAGCACCTGGCTTCCTTTAAAAAAAAATCTGTCTATTGTGGCCTGATGTTGGCATTTCCTTTATTGGTTTACTAAATTACAGTATCATCAACAATATCAATAACAGGGTTAACCAGTTTCTTAGCTTGATGATTCTTTTTTAAAACAACTCTTTCTTAGAACCTGTGGTTTTTTTAAATCTAAAAATAGTACAAAAAGCCACAAAAACTAATTATAGCAAAACACTTAGAACACAGCCACAAAAACGGTTTAAACAACATGTCCTAGCAATGCCAACTAATGCTGGGTGACTGAAACGCGAACTGTTTTTGTTTACAAAAATCACATGCATCGCGTCAGATTCTAATGTTTTGTTTGAGCTCCGATGCAAAATTTTCTTGACATTCCACGTCAAAATTTGATTATGTTGAGTACTGAAGCAGTCAAGTACCAGGGTTCTACTGTCTTCTTCTTGACCTCCATTATGCAGCACCCATCCAATTTCTCCTTGGTAATCAGGATCAATCATATCACTCAGTACAGTGACACCTTTCCAGACCTGGTGGTCCAAAGGCATGAGGAGCCCACAGAGGCCAGAGGATATACTGAGCTGCCAGTTCAGTGGAATCCGTGATGTTTCCAGGTGGGAGAGTTCCTTCCTTCAGGACCAGGACCTCCAGGCCTGAAGCGCATAGGGTTGCTGGGACAGAAAGCAAGACTGCTGCAAGTGGGTCACTAGGAGTAATAGGGAGTGGTACCACGCCAGCTTCCACCCCTTGATTCTTGGACCCATGCATCCTGGCTTTTGGAGGTACAGCACCATACGTTGGCCGCTGGTTTAGAGTGTATACAGCAGCGGCTCTCAACCTGTGGGTTGCGACTCCTTTGGAAGTCAAGTGACTTTCACAGGGCTGGCCCAATTCATAGCAGTGGCAAAATTACAGTTATGAAGGGGCAATGTAAATAATTTTACGGTTTGGGGGTCACCACAACACGAGGAACTGTATTAAGGGTTGTGGTATTAGGAAGGCTGAGAGCCACTGATATACAACTACATTGTCCCAGCCCTGCAAGTTGTTGCCACATAGCTGGCTCTGTAAATGTGTCTTTAGGAGACAATTCCATCATTGTATCAAGCCAGCTGCTCCAGGATGATGAGGAACGTGATGCAATCGGTGGATTCCACAGGCCCGGGCCCTTTGCCACACTCCATTTACTGTGAAGTGAGATCCTTGATCTGAAACTTACTCTGGGATGCCTGTAAGATCTGAAGCATGCTTTGATGCCATGTGGAATGCCTGTAAGTCCACAAATGGTAGTTTGGGCAGAAGCATTGCATGCAGGAGAGGCAAATCCATATCCAGAGAAGGTGTCTATTCCAGTAAGAACCAAACGCTGCCCCCTCCACGATGGAAGTGGTCCTATGTAATCAACCTGCCATAAGGTTGCTGGTTGATCTCTCTGAAGAATGGTCCTATATCTTGGACTCAATGTTGGCTTCGGCTGTTGGCAGATGGGCATTCAGCGTGGCTGTGGCCAAGTCAGCCTTGGTGAGTGGAAGTCCATGTTGCTGTGCCCATGCATAACCTTCATCCCTGCCAGCAAGTCCACTTTGTTCATGTGCCCATTGGACTATGACAGATGTGGCAGAGGAAGGAGCAGGGCCAGTCTTCACAGTGCGTGTCATCTTTTCCACTTGATTGTTAAAGTCCTTCTCTTTAGAGGTAACTCTTTGGTGAGCATTCACATGAGACATGATTATCTTTACTTTCTTGACCCATTCAGAGAGATCTATCCACATTCCTCTTCCCCACACCTCTTTGTCACCAATTTTTCAATCATGTTCCTTCCAATTCCCTGAACATCCAGCTAAGCCATTGACGAATCAGTATACAATCTCACATTTGGCCATTTCCCTTTCCTGGTCAACTGAACGACCAGGTGCATTGCTTGAATTTCTGCCCTTTGGGAGGATCCTTCTTCACTACTGTCCTATAGGGAGATTCCAGAACAGGGCTGTAGTGCTGCTGCTGTCCACTTATGAGTGGCACCTGCAGAGCCATCAGTAAATCAAGCATGACTTTTCTGTTCTTCAGTTAACTTATCATAAGGAACTCCCCAGGAGGCCGTAGGTGCAGACAGGGAGCAGGTAGGTACTGTGACAGGAGTAGAGACTATGGGCATTTGGACCATTTCTTCATGCAGCTTACTTGCACCTTCAGGTCCTGCTTTGACCCAGTCTCATTCCTTGCACCAGTATCCCACATCATCCCCAGGCTTCTGCTTGTATGTATTAGAAAACTCCAGCAGATCTTTGTAAGTATAGTGTACTTCCTGAGTCATCATCTGAACCTCACCTTTAGGAACTTTCTGAGACTTCATTCTAGTTACAGGTCTAGAGGAAATAATGGGTGGTGGGGTGTTTACTGGGGACTCTCAGCAGTAACTTGTAAGTATCTCCCTCAGGCAATGCTTCAGATGCAGCCCCACCTGGCATTTCAGCT
>PVJH01023024.1:0-35620 GCA_004026705.1 Nesogale talazaci | reverse complement strand
GGCACAAAGGGTGGCTTTCTTGACCTCCTTATGTTGCATTTGCTCTGAAGCTTATTTATTTATGCTTTGTCCTGAAATTTAGATCACAAGGAAGGGATCCATTTGCCTACCTCTCAGTGCCCAGGGGCTGTGGGGTGATGGCATCCACTTCAGGACCTGACAGAGTCAGACCAGTCCCTCAGAGCTGCTGGGCCAGCAGACCCCGAGAATGGCACTCAGGTTTGGAGGGCCCCCTGGGGATGCCTCTGGGGGCTGCACCCCTTCCCCTGCCTTCCCCCAACAGCCCCACCCAGTAGGAACGTGGACCAGTGAGGCTGCTAGTCCCTGGCCACTGGGACTCCCGCATGGACTTTGCCATCATTGGACTTGATGGGGCAGGCTCTGTGTTTTCATCAGCAAATGCCATTTCGACGTGATGGGACGTGATGGCCATCGCAGAGTGCGGGCAACTTTGGGGAAGGGTCAGAGCGATGGACACACTGCTTTCAGAGCGGTACTGACCTTGATAACGCAGAGGTGGAGCGTCATTAGCTTCTCGTTGGATAGCTTGGTTTAATAAAGACTTGTGTGATTTTGTAGCAGTACTTGTCCACTGAGAAGGATCTTGAAAGTACCACGGCCTGCCAAAAGAACCAACAAATCTGTCTCAGAAGTACAGCCAGAATGCTCCTTAGAGGCAAGGATGGTGAGACTCTGTCTCGTGTTCTTTGGACATGTTGTCAGGCGAGACCAGTTCCTGGAAAATGACGTTATGCTTGGATAAGCAATGTGGCAGTGAAATAAAGAGGAACATCCTGGAGCAGCTAGATGGACACAGTGGCTTCAACAAGCGTCTTACATGTCACAATTATGAAGATGGCATAGGACGGCATAGGGGAATGCTTAGCTCTGGGGACACGGGGTTGGAACCAACTCAGTGGCATCCAGTGTGGCATTCATGGACTTGTGTGTCCATTTCATGATTGGGAGTCTAGGGGTGGAGTCTCACCTGTCAATCTGGAGAGAGCCAATGAGGCCTCTGTGTGGGCATGGCTTTCTCCTGAGAATTTTGGGAAATCTCGCGGTATTTCCCAATTGGAGGAGAGAGGCTTGAGTCAGCCTCTGAGAGTTGGGCTACCAACAAGACAAGATGAGGTGACAGCATGTTGATGTCTGGAGAATGGAGGAGCCGGAAGAGAGGCCACATAGGCTTGCCCTGATGGATCCAAACCTCTGGGGCCAGAGAAGCCACGTGGAGACTCCTGCCAGTGCTGAGATGCTTCTACTGCCAAGGGACACTGCTGAAATGTGGAGCCCTGGGGAGATTCCTGCCAGCGCTGGGATGCTTTTACCCCAGCTGGATTCACCAGACTCTGCACCCACTGGCCTGTGATTGTCCAGACATAATTGCCCATGCTTCATAAGTTGGAAGGAGACTTTATAGACTGGTATCAGACATGTGGGCTAACACCAGAATTATGACCTTGAACTGGACTGGGTTGGGATGTTTCCTTAATGCTCCATTCCTCTTGTATATAAAACTTTCCCTTATATCCATATGCATGTCTATGAATTTGTTTCTCTAGTCTACCTGGACTAACACATCCAGCAGCAACAATAGCAACAACAAGAACAAGATCAACACCAACATCAACACCATTAACTCCAGGACCACCACCACCATCACCAAGATCAGCAATAACATCACCACCACCACCACCACCACCACCATCACCGTCAACAACATTAACACCACCACCACCACCACCATTTTCACAGACACTCATAAGACCGTCACCCACACTGAACAAAGATGAAGATTTTTTCAGTTTTCTTTCATTACTTCCTGAAATAATTTAATAGCAAACCCAACACATTGACCATCATCTCTACATTATCAGGGAATAGTTCTAATGGGTCCACACTTCAGTGCATCATCAACTCCTACTGCTGCCTTAAAGAACACACAGTTTGGGTTTTAACTGGAGTCTGGGTGAAGCAATCTGTCTACACACCAGGCTGCAACCTGAGGGGGAGTGATCAGAGCTTCCGGGGGCTCTGCAGAAGAAGACTTGGCAATTTTTGTGCCAACACTCAGACCCGGAGAGCCCCATGAAGCCCAGCACTGCACACACACACACACACACACACACACACACACACAGAGGCTTGGCTTGGGTTGGATTCCATAGCAATCTATGCTGGTTCATTTTTAACCAGGGGCTTCTCCTAGGTGTGTATCTGAGCTCAAAGATTCATAATTACACCCCTCCAGTAAAAGGCAGGTGGTGTCAGGACTGGAGCACAGAGCCCATCTCTTTTCTCACCTGCCTAAAGCCTCCTGGGCACACACTTACCCTCACGGAGCCTCCTTCTGTTCATGTGCACACAGGGAGAACCGTGATGGCCCACACACAGTATTCGGTGCACGGTTTCAAGGAAGTCGCCCAGCGCTGGGAAGAGCAGGCACTGTGGCAGCTTGGTCTGGGGTGCCTCCTGGCTCCCGGTTTGCTTGCCTTCTTCTTGGTGATTCAATAAGTGGCTATTTGGGACGGGGACAGGCACGCAGGACTGGATGGGAGCATGAGTTGCGAGACATTGCTTTATCCTGATGGAGTTTCGAGCCAACCAAGCAAGAGACTAAAAGGGAAGGATGAGAGGTGGGGCTGCAGGGATATCTAGTTAAATATTATAATCAGGAACCCGGAGGTTGGCAGAGAGCAGTGTGTGGGGTGCAGGGGGCGGGGGCAGACTGAAAGGGGTCTGGATATCTCTGGATCGGCGGACCTTTTTGCACCTCAGAGACCCGCAGAAGCCTCACTCTCATGGGCTCGCTGACTCTGAGCACACTTCCAGAAAATAGGCAGAGTTCTGAAGGTCCTTCATGGAGTTGTGGGGAGGGAATTGTGATCCTGAGAACCCGGGGTCTGGGTACAGATGCTTCAGCAATTCCCACCCCTCCCCCCTCTCTTCTCTTAAACCTCCCCCCTCCCCCCACCGGCTTTGCCTGGGTTACACTTTAGGCTACTAACCACAAGGTCTGTGGTTCAAGTCCATCCGCTCTCCCACAGGAGGAAGAGTTTTCCCCCCTCTCATGCAGAGGCAGTGGGTAGTGAATTAAAAAAAAAATTTTTTTTTTAAGTTGGGGCTTTTTCTGTGCCCAGTGCATGCTGGGATCCCTCGATGGTCACCGTTTTGTGGCATTCTCTCTGTTGGTATGAAACAGGCTCACCGTTTCATGCCTGGGGGAAGGGGGCTCTCCTTTCTGCCAAGAGCCTGTCCAGAGCCGGTCTGCTCACTGGCTGTCTGCAAGGGGATAGGGCCTCTGCCCTCTTCTGGTCAGGCGTCCTTGGGGTCAGCGGAGGTGGGGGGCACAGCGACATTCTTCCATGTATTCCCCCAAGGGTGGCCTCCGGATGCCGAGGTAAAGACCACAAGACATGCTCTTTCTGCCGCCCGGGATGAATCACATACCTCAGCAGCTGGGTGTGCCACTGACCATGCTCCCAGGGGCTGGCCGCCCTCCTGGGGGACAGGGCGAGGCCCACCAGGCTGGGAGCGGCCGGGCTACCCCACAGTTACCCTCTGTCCTGAGAGCCGCACCCCTGTTGAGGCAGCCCTGAGACTGGAGGGGCCAGACAGAAGCTCTTTGCCGACACTTTCCCAGCAGCCATGGCAGGCTTGGTCCCAGGTCCCTGGCGCCCATGGCCCTGACTGACGCCTCCATTCTCCCCGGCTCTGGAAGCAGAGCCAGCTGGGATTTTCCATCCGCTCCAGCTGGCTCCAAAGTGTGACATGGTGTGAACAAGTCATGTCAATCAAAGGCAGATGTGCATATCATCTTCCTTTCCATGTTCTCCTAGGGGAAACCATAGCAGCAGCCCCCCCGTGGGGCACACGGGTTGGATGTCTGCTTCTTTCTGTGAGCTGTGTGACCTTGGACAGACCGCAGAGCCCAGCCAGAGTGAGTAAGGCTGGTGCAGGGGCCCCGGTGGCACAGTGGTCTTTGCTCTGTTGCCAAAGGAAGGGTCCCTGGTTTGAATTCACTGACAATGTAACTGCGCCGCCCCCCCCTCCCCAAGAAGGATATGTCCATGAAGACTTACAGCCTTGGACACAGTTGGAGCAGGACTGTCTCTCTCTGGAAGGTCATGGTGATTCAGAAGCAATGCCAAGGCAGTAGGTGGCGTACCTGCTGGCAGGGGGCGCCTGGCTGGCACTCTGGGTAAGCTCTCAGTTACTCACCAAAAGTCAGGGGGTTCAAATCCAGAGGCACTTTGGAAGAAAGACCCCGTGAGCTGCTTCCCCCCACCCCCAATCAGCCACCAAGGCTCTTCTCAACAGCTTAGAAATAGGCATCCCACCTGCAATCCCTCTCCGGGGTGGACATCCCAGAGAAATAGGAACGAGAGATGAAATGCAGTCCCACGCAGCCCCGTGCTCATCACAGCGCTAAGCACAGTTCCAAAAAGATGGAAACAACTGGGATGTCTACCCGTGGGAGAGCAGCTAAGCAAACGCCGGTGCCCACACAGCACGGGCCATGATCCTGAAGGACAGCTGGACCAGCCAAAGCCCCACTGACACGCTGGAGCCAGAGGACGTCGTGCGGAGTGAAATGAGCGACCCCCAATTCACAGCGATGGTCGGAGACTGATGGTAGAGCGTCCAGGTGAGCTCCTCTCCCTCAAAGCAGCTCTCTTTGATGGACACCAGGACGGGGCGGTGGGAGGGGGGCAAGGGAAGGGACTGCCACAGTGTAGACACACGTCAGTTCAGCTAAGGGAAAGGTAAGATAGAAAAACAAACAAACAAGTTAGCACTCGGTCTTTGGGAACTCGGACACAGGGTTCTGCTGCACATGTGGGTGTCACCAATTGGAATCCATTTGACGTTGTTGGTTGGTAACTGTGGACTGGGTGGCTGGTTGGTGGCTCATGGGAAGGTGCTCACATGCCCAGATGGCCACCAGAAGGACCCCCTCTTTTTCAGCTGGTCTGCTGAGCTTCGGCCGCAAGGCCAGGACATCCACCCTCATGGGCCTGCTGGGTTCAGGGGCTGGGAAGATGAGCCTCTGATTCTGGTCAACAGACATGCCTGGCTGTCATTTAAGAACGGATGCCCCAGGAGCCCAGACCAACCCAGCCCCCCTCAGGATGCACAGCTCGGCCGGCGGCCAGCAGCTTGGGGTCTGGCTTCCCACTCCCACCCTCCCCAGCCAGGGCTGCCGGGTGCTCATCTTCAGCTAGGACCTGCAGGAAGCTGCTGTAAATGCTCCCTGGCTGAGACTTGGGGCCCAGGGCTGACCCAGCGTCTCCTGACTCCCTGTCCAGTGCTCTCTCCACTCAGTCCCCGACTTGGGTCTGAGTTTGCCCCCAGGGGATGACCTCACTTGACCTGTCTGACCTCTTCCCTGGACTCTGACTGAGCAGGTTCAGGCTCCCTCAAAAGTGGTGTTGACTCCGGGAGCCTGGAGTGCCTCCCCCACTCCTCCTTCCAGAGCCTCGACATGCTCACTGCCCCGCAACGGGAACTGGGGGTTCCGAGTTCTTGTTTTGCCCTCGAGAGGTGACCCCATGCCTGTCAGGTTGGCGTGGACTCCATGGGGGCTTCAGGAGCTGCGTGGGGAGGGTTGACTCTGTCGAGGGGTGGGAACTGTGTGCCCCTTCCAGCAGTCCCCATGTTGATCATCTTCAGATTAGATCGGTGAGCCCATATTTTTGTATCTCTTTTCAGGACAGGGTGTCTTCTTGTGGTCTCAATCACTTTGGGATTTCACGAAGGTTAAGGAAAACCCATGGCCTCCTAGACACAAACTGCCCTCCCTGGGGCTGAGCAGTGCCAGTGGGGGGCTAAGCTGGGCACCCTCCCCTGGGTCATTGAACAGTGACTCCTGAAGCATGCCCCCCCTTCTCTACTCCCCAGGAGGAGGAGACCACCCCCAGAGTCGAGGGAAGCTCCTACTATGTCCCGTCCTCCCCGGGCCCTCCTCCTGCTGGCCCGGGTGTGGTGAGGATTAATGGGCCTCCACCAGGCCGGTAATGGATCCATAATCCATTTGCTTCCTCGCTTGATGGATCTTTAATTCGCTTGCTGCCTGGGCAAGTTCACTGTTACTTGGAGGCATGGTAAATGAGGTTCTGCTGTGGGGCTCCGAGGTCAGGGGCTGACCCTGGGCCCTGTCCCTGTAGCCAGACACATGGCCAGGAAGGCAAAGGGTGGTGGCTGATGTTCTCCACGTGAGGATGTTAAGGGAGTGGGGTTCTGGGCCCCACTGAGAACTTAAAAGCTACACACAGCCACGTCATCCCATAGAGTTGCACAGCTCTGGGGTGGGGGTGGGGGGCGCGGGGGGGGGCTTCAGAAGACTGTTAGAGGTCCATTCACAGCCCCCACAGGAAGTTCGCCACACACTCCCTCCCCTTCATGGGGCATCTTAAGTCTATTTTATTCACGGTGCTTATTGGGCACCTTCTATGTGCTGGGACATGATCTCTCTGTAATCAAGTTGGAGTCGCTGCGAAAGTGAGAGTGAATTTGAGTCATCTTTCGAGGAAATGGCAACGCTATGGACACACATCTGCTTTCTCTTCCTCTCCGGGTAAAAGCACTAATGAAGGATGGGGGCTGGTAGTCGTGAAAAGCAGTTTCCCCTCTCGCTGCCAAGAATGCAGCCAGGTGAGAGGAGCTGGAGCCTGCCAGGTGGCTTCAGGCAGAAGCCAAGAGACGTGCGATGTGACAGGGTATTTCCAGCATCTGTTTCAAAGCCGTATGCAAGACAGAGGGGTCCTCAAATGTTTCTGGAGAAGTTCCGGTAGCTTCTAGTTTTTCCACAAACGTGTTGCCCCTGCACACAGACTTCAACCTAGAGGCTCTGTCCCAATCCCATCAGCCCCCAAGAATGCTCAGAGAGTTCCCTCTGACACTGGTCTGACGGGAGAGCCCACTGGTTTCTCCCACGGGATCACAGAGAGCAAGTGTTGGTGAGATTCTGAGAAGCTTCCGGTTTTCCCAAACGGGGACTCCTGGCTGCCATGAACCTGCTTCTTGTGACAGCCTGGACTGGCTGTCCTTCAGGTGCTGACCCGAATCTCAGCCCCCCTCCTTCAGAGGCTCAGCCTGCAGAGCTTGGTGGGGCTGTGGAACTGGGACAGAACCAATTAAAGGGATTGAGGGAAACAGCAGCTGTGTTGGCTAAGCTCCACATGTAGGCCAAGATGAGACACCCGTATCACCAACCACATTAAACGAACTCTACTAACTATTAAAGGAAGAATTCCAACCAATTCTGAATGAAACCGCCCATAAAATGGGAGAGGAAGACAGTTCTGAACTGTCTGGAAGAGACCAAGTCTGGCCAAACCTAACGATGATATTACAAGCCAAGACCAGAGTCCCTTCTTGTACAATGGTGGGGATAACAGCCGCAGAATCTGGCTTCAGGGACGACAATAGTCGGTTCAAGGTCAGCTCAAGGCTGGTCGCTAGAAGGTGGAGGTCAGAAATACCTCCATTCTCAACCTGGACACCAGTCCTGACACTAGCGGTCCCTCCCATGGCACTCACTGCTTCTCTTCGGGGTTTGATAAACCATTGCAATGGCCACACAGAATTTACGGGAAGTTCCTGTAGATCAGCGGTTTATTATGGAAGAAATGGGCTACAACTCAGGACAGGATCAGGAAGCGATTCGGGTCTCTTCTTCAGTACCAGGTTTTCTCTTGCACAGGCTCCTCCTGTTCCTCCCTCCCCCGGAAGACTTATTTCAACCGCCTTAGGACAGGTTCCTTCTGTCTCTGTTGCTGCTACCACCCACTCCACTGCCAGGCTCCTGCTGGGCCTGTCCCTGTTGCCTCCTTCCTGAGTCCTCTCTCAGTGCTGCAGCCGTTGGTCTATGTTAACAGCTCATTGAGATCATGTCTGGCTTCCTCTGTCTCGTCTTTCTTCCTCTGCTGCTTTTTATGGCCTCTCTGCGCCCTTCCCTCTCACATCTCTGTGGGGTTGGTTTCTTATAGCTAAGAACTCCTCCTCCGTTTCGGGTATGGCCCTCCCCAGGATGACCAAGTGACCAGTCCCCTCTAGTAGACCATAGCAACTTAGTTTTCAGTATCTGAGGAGATGGATTATATGAAGAAGAAGAATTTGTCATCGGGATTGGAGGAACACGCGTGAACAAATTGTGCCACGCAGATCACACAACCCTGCTGGCTCAAAGTGCAGAGGCTTTGAAGCACTCGCCCATGAAGACCAAAGACCCCAGCCTTCAGCATGGCGTATACCTCAAATCCTCACAACCGGGTAGTAAACAACTTCATGATTGGGGCAAGGTGAAACTTCCTATTATGGCTCTTCGATTCATGTCTCCCGCTTCCCCTCCATGATGGGATCTCTTTGACTCATTGCCATGGAGTCTGTCAATGCCAACTCGTGGTGACCTGAACAGAAGGATAGAAATGGCAAGCAGGGTATGAGAAACGTTAATAGGGGGGCTCAGTCCCTTTTTGTTTCCCTCCCCTGACTATAAGAATGCGCCTCCTCAGAAGTGGAGAGCAATCCCAGGCCCATCACGGAAGGAAGTGTGCCCAGTGGAGATCTCTGTTTGACCTGGTGGAGGTTGAGACCAGAGGTTGAAGAGACTGGGCATGCAGATCATGGGGCAGAGACAAGGAGCCAGGCCCAGAAGTCAGGAGACTGAGCTGGAGCAGAAGACGATCCCTGGGACCAGGAGACCGTGAGGCAGAAGCACTGGCTGGTTTCCTGCTTCATGGAGGCAGAGGCCCAGGGACCACATGGTTGAGGCGAGGTGTTACTGCGTGACTGGCTGTGTTCTCACTGTTGCTGATCCTGACTTCTGAAAACCTGTTACCTTTCCTCATAAGCCCCCCTCTCTGTGAACATTGTCTGCAGGTTATGCATGGCCACTGCAACGGATTGTCAAACCCAACAAGAGAGTTGAATGTCACAGGCGCAGTGTCAAGTTAGTGTCAGGATAGAGGAAGAAGAAGGGCCAGAGCCCGCCTGACCTCTGCCTGCGGCAATTGGCCTTGACTGGTGTCGGGATAGTTTCTCCTTCCCTCTCGAGTAGTCAGAGGAGGGCAGGTATGACCTCTGTGCTGTTTGCTCAATGACAAATGGAGAAAAGATGGAAATCACTGAGAATTTCACTCTGCTTGGATCAACAATCAACATGCATGGAAAGAAAGGATAAAAAAAACAAAACCCAGTGCCATGTTGCCCTAGTCAAATCTGTTGCAAAAGACCCTGTGTTAGATAGGGTTCTCTAGAGAAACAAAACCAGGACACTAATAGTTATATACATTTATGTAGATAGAAATAATCCAACATAAGAAATAAGCAGTTAATTAATCTATAAAACAGTACAAACGGCTTGGTGCAACTCGCTTGCGTGAGACAGCAAATACACTGTCAGTCCTTCGAATCTTGAGGGCTGCTGGGTAATCCTCTGTAGAGCAATTCAGGCTATCCAGCCACAGCGCTTTCCAGTAGAAGTCTGCCTAGAAGTCTGTCTAGGCAGCAAACAGCAAGGCAGTTCACCAACAGTCAGCCAGATGACAGGATCTGACAGTCCCCAGCTCAAGAGATATATATTCCAGTAGCGTGGCGAAGCAGGGCTTGAAGGAACCTCAACTCACGGATTAGATGTCCTAAGGATAGTGTAGCTTGCAAATCCAGGCACAGGACAAGTGAGGCTGCACACTGGTCTGAAGATCCAAGAGCAAGAGAGAGAGAGAGGTGAGAGTTGCAGAACCATCTCTCTCTCTGCCCTTCAATTAATCTCACATATGTTCTTTGGCCATCCTATCACAACAAACCTACCTATCTTCATTGGCCATGTTGGCACCACAAACCTACTTATCACAGACTCTTCAACTGTTCAAAAGCAAAGATGTCACTTTGAGGCCTGGCTCAAGCCATGGGATTTTTAATCACCTCCTATATATGTGAAAACTGAAGAGTGACTGAGGAAGGTCAAGAAAGCACCGATGCCATTGAATCACCGTGTTGGCAAACAAAAGCACCCTTACCTAAACTCACAGCGTTCAAGTCGATTCTGACACACAGTGACCCCGTGGGGCACACTATACACACTTTGCGTTTCTGAGGCTGGAAATCCTTACTGGTGCCCAAAGTTTCGACGTCCTCCTTTGAAGTGCCTGGTGGTGTCAAGCCGCTGTCCTTGCAGTTAGCAGCTCAACTGGTCACTTTACTGTGCCACGAGGGATCTCTCACGGTGTTGGTAAAGAATGGTGGATGTCCCAGGGACTGCCAGAAGAGCCCACAGCTCTGTGTTGGAAGTAAAGCAGCTGGAATGCTTCTTAGACATGAGCATGGTGAGACCGGAACAGCTATTGGCCATGCTATCAGGAATCAGAGTAGACTCAAGGCCACCTGGAAATAATAAGACACATGCATTAGGAGCTAGACCTAAAACCGGAAAGATGGATTTGATTAAAGTTGGATCTTGAATAAGGAAGACTGAAGGACCAATGCATCTGAATTACGGTGCTGATGAAGAATAGTAAACATCATAGACGGTTAGGAGAACAAACAATCTGTCCTGAAAGAATTCTGTCTAGAATGCTCCTTAGAGGCAAGGATGGCAAGACTTCATCTCAGCTACCTCCAGCTTGTGACCAGAAGAGACTAGTCCCTAAAAATGTCATCATGCCAGGTAACGTGGAAGGTCAGGAGATGGACTGACAAGATGGCTGCAACCATGGGCTTAAGCCCCACAATGACTGTGAGGATGACTCAGGACTGGACAATGTTTCATGCTGTGGTGCACCGTGTCCCTACAAGCTGGATCCAAATAAACAGTGCCTGACAACAGCAGCAACAACATCAAATGCTGAACAGGATATGCAGGAACCAGAAGTCTTATACACTGTTGGTGGAATGTAAAATGATGTCACTCCTCTGAGAAACGTCTATAAGTTTCTTAAGGAGTTAAAATGGATACTATGTGATTCAGTGATTCCATTTGTACGCATGTACCCAAGATAAATGAGAGTACGTGCCTAGACAAGGCTTGTGCAAAATCTGAAGAGCAGTCTTACTTGTAACGGCCAGTTACTCTACATAACCTAAATGTCTATCAGCAAGTGAATGAATAAACAAATTGTGGTATAGTCACTCAATTGGTTACTGGAACGATGGGTGGACTATCAATACTTGCAATGCTCCGAGTGACTCTCAGGATAATTATGCTGTGCGAAAGAAGCCAGGCAGAAATGAGTAAGACTGTATATAAAATTCATTCATCTATATAAAATCCCACAAAATGTAAATTAAGCTGTAGTGACAGACGCTGCTCTGATTCTGATCTTTTGTGTGCTTTCTTCCCCGTTCAGAAGCTTACATCGTCTCAGCTCTAAAGTTGGATGATTCTCTTAAGGTGTCTGTCTGGAACCACAGTGTTTGGCCTTCAGAAATGGTCACCGTGGATTGGCTTAGAGGATTTCCACCTCAGGGTCCTCTGTGCTCTTGTGTTTTGAAATTCTGATTGCTTGGATGTTGAGTCTCCAGGACTATTCTTTATATCTTTTCTTTCTGTTTTCCTTTGGCTTTTTGGCCCATTTCCTGGACTTTATTTTTCAAAAGTTCCATTACATTTTTGCTACTTGATTTGTAAGTCCCAAGACTTCTTTTCTCTCCTTCTTGCTCTATGCCCTTTCTTTCTAAAGTGTGCTTTTTTTTGGTCCCTTGCGTCACTGCCCTGGTGGGAGTAGGAAGCCCAGCCTCGCTCCTGGAGTGCTGCTGCTCGATTTGAACCGTCAACCCTGTGGGCCGCAGTCCCGCACGCAACCACTGTGCCACCGGGACTCAGGTTCTAAAGTGTGCTTTTTGGATACAATATCTTTTCTTAACTTCCTCATATTAAAAATAATTAAACATATTTCTTGCCCTTGCTTAGTCTGTTTTTCCTCAAGTTGCGCTTCCTTATTTGCTTTGGGCTTTAACTTTCTTCTGTAGCCATTTTATTCAAATACCTAGTAATCGTGGCCTGTCTAATGATTAGAAGTTGGGAAAGCAGCTGACTGGAAGCTTTTAGTGCCTGGGTGTGGTTTGTCCACTCTTGGCTTTAGTGTTGCATGGTGTGGCTTGGCTGTTCCTTGGAAAACTCCAGATGTCTGGATCTTTAGGTTTTCTTACTTGGATCCATAACATGTCCTACAGAGGGTCTTCTAATCTCCTGCCTAGAGGTGTGGTCTTGGAACAACATTCCAGACTTCTTGCAAGGTGAAGGAGGAGCAGTGGGAAGGAATCTGGGCGTGAGGGGTTTCCTGTCAAACAGGCATTCATAGACCCTCTGGGCTTCAGTTTTCCCTCTTCTTCTACTTTCCCAGAGGCGGCTCTTGTCACCAGTTCTTTTCTGGATTCTGAGATGTAAATTTGGTTCCTCTTGCCTTTCCCCTGACAGACTTAGAATTCAGAGTTTTTGGATTTGCAAAGTCCCTTAGTATTCATCCATCTGCTTCCCAGCTTCCCCAAATTCGAGAATTTGTGACTGCTTTCTCTCTCCCTCTCTCTCTCCCCCTCAAGGGTTTATGCTTTTCAAGTGTCATGGAAGATGAAAATGTCTATACATATACTTTACCACATCTTCTCTGGTATGGCTTTTCTCCCTTGGGTGTCCTTGTGGTTCAAGTGTGTGAAGATAGTTCTTGATGGTCACCCATCAGAGGGAGGAGGATGGGAAGGAGGACGGAAAGGCAAGGTTGAGGGCATGGTATGGGTGGGTAGAAAGAGCGGCAGGGACAGAAACAGAAGCAAAGAGTGCAAGAGTCAGAAGTTTATTTTAAGGAATTGGCTTGTGCACTTGGGGGAGCTGGCAAGGCCAGACTCTACAGAGCAGGCGATAGGCTGGAAACTCCTGCATATTTCTATGTGGACAGTCTTAAGGCTACATTCCTCCTTCTCCAGGAAACCTCGTGGAGTGCATGAGGCCATTAGATTATGGAAGGTCATCTTGCTTTGTTTAAATTCCACTGATTCTAACGTTCCCCAAACCCAACCCAGACTGACTGCTCTTAGGTCATTGCTGGCTTACAGTGACCCTGTAGGTCAGTGCAGAACTGCCCCTGTGAAAGTTCCCAAGACTGCCACTTTCTACTTCAGTACAGAGCCCTGTCTTTCTCCCTCGGGGTGCCTGGTCCATTTGAACTGCTGACCTTGCAGACCACAGCCCAAGGAATAACCACACGGCCGCCAGGACCCTTCGATTTGAATGCTGACTACGTGCAGATGCCTTTATGTAAGCATTCATGTAGACTTGTGCTTGCCCAAACGATTGAGCGCCCCCGGGGAACAAAGTTGGCACAGGAAATCAATCTTCACAGAGGCTTGTGCGATGGGCAGGAGATGAAGACTGGAATGAAGACCATGGCTCCCCACATAGTAGGTGCTCAGTAAACACTTGTTGGTGGATGGAGGAGGGGATGGGGAGGAGCAGGGTTTGAGGATGATGTCACAGGTGGGATCAGTACGACTCGGTGGTTGATTGGGCACGGTGGTTTGGGGGAGAGTGGGGAGCAGAATGACATTTGTGTTTCCATGTCTAGGTTTCTGTGGACAGGGCAGTCTTTTCTGGCATTGGACACCTGAGGAGGAACAGGTTAGAGGTGGGGAAGAGAAGATTCCTTTTTGACAAGTTAGAGTCCCACATCCAACTCCACCTCTCAGATTTGCTGCTCCTGGATAAGAGTTTGAGAAACAATGGTCAGAGTTCAGCTGGCTCTCTGGGGCTCAAGCTGAGGGTGGGAGGAAGAAGAGATGTACGTGCCTAGCTGGGGACAACGAGGTTGAGAAGCCAATTTCCCCTGCCTCTCCCACCTGTCCATACCCGACAAGCAAGCAAGCAGCCTTTCAAGGTGCCAGGTGTGTCCTTTCATTGCTCTTTAGAGAACGGTTCCAGGGACAACAGCTGGACACAGCTGTGTCCATACGCCAAGGCCTTTGCTATCAGAGTAATTCTCCAGATCCTGCTTCCCAGGGGTAGAAGCTGGACAATGATTGGATTTTTTTTTTGGGGGGGGAGCTTCCTATTTATTTATAAGTTTTTGTCATACCATTTCTCCCCCTTCCAACAATTTTATTGGTATATAATTCACATATCATACAATTCAATAATCCAGTCACATCAAGAAGAGCTTTAGAATCATCATCACCACATTAGTTTGAGAACATTTTCTTTAATTTTATACTCAGCATTATTAGCTCCCCATTTCCCCCAAGACCCCCCTACCACATCCCCCAAATACAATCAATCCAGTTATTGTTTCTATAGATTTATCCTGGATTTCATATCAGGAAAGCATTAAAAAGCAGACACACAACAAGAACAAGAGACTAACAAGAATAGCAAAGCAAAACAGATAGTGAGTGAATTTTTAAAAATTAATCATCTTATTGGAAAACTTTTATAAATCTTGTAACAATCCATCATTCAATTGTATTGAGCACACAGTACATGTGTTGCCAGCAACATTTCCAAAACGTTTTCTTTCTACTTGAGTCCTTGGTATCAGTTCCTCCTCAACCCCCCCGCCCCTTTTCCCAATGAGATGAATTTTCCTTCTTTTTTTAAAAATCATTTTACGGGGGGCTTGTACAACTCCTCTCACAAGCCATCCATGGATCCATTGTGTCAAGCACATTGATACATTTGTTGCCATCATCATTCCCAAAACATTTGCTTTCTACTTGAGCCCTGGGTATCAGCTCCTCATTCCTCCCTCCCTACACACCCCCCTCCCAGGATTCTTGAGGGACTTGGATACTGGTCAATGGAATGGCTGAAACCAATAGTTCTCAGTGTGTGGTGTCGAAGTAGCCAGTGGTCCTCTGAGTTAGGTGGATGAGGGCTTCCCAGCAGAGTGAGCTCTTCCTGCAGGACTTCTCAGGGCCTTGAGTCCCAATGGCTCAGTCTCCAAGAGGGGCACACAGGGTGCGGAGCTCCCCAAAGGCAAAGAGGCCCCCGTACCGTCTTTGTCTGCATCATCTCCAGATGCCTGGCCCTAGCCTTCCCCACCCCCCACCCCCATACCGGACCATACAGACCATCTAGTCACATTTATGAACAGTTTCAATCATGGAATCACACAATCAATAGAATTGTACATGACTTAAAGGTCCTGGTTCTTAGAACATATGAGCAGTAACACAGTTCTTGGATAAAATCTCCAGTGAATTACAGCAGTATTAGTAATGGAGTGGAAACCTTTGAAACCCCCCCTCCCCCTTTAGTTACTACATCATTTCCCAAAGAGTTACTGGCAGCAGTTCACAAATGCTACCTGGCAGGAGAGCCTCGCTGAGACACCAGAGTGCTGGACACAGTCCACGACTCAGGAGGGTTGACGGGGGCAGGTTAGCAAGGGCTTAAGTAGAAAAAAAATGTTGTGAGAGTGGTGATGGCAACAAATGGACAAATATGCTGTGCATACCATGGGTATATGCATGGATTGTGATAGGAGTGGTATGAGCCCCCAATAAAATGATTTAAAAAATATATCTTGGGCTGAGCCCCGGTGGAGTAGTGGTTGTGCACAGGACTGCGGCTCACTGGGATGGAGGTTTAAATGCAGCTCTACAGGAGCAAAGGTTTGGCCTCCTACTCCCACCACCACAGGGCAGTGATGGCACCCCCAAAAAGACCCCCCCCAATACAAAAAAATGTAATAGCTTATCTGGTTGTTCTTTTGGTCCTTTTCAAAGCTGTTTCTTTTTTGGGGGGGAGGCGGGGGGAGACATCACTGCCCTCAGGTGGTGGGAGGAGGAGGCCCAGCCTTGGCTCCGTGGAGCTGGAATCGAACCTCCATCCCAGTGGGCCGCAGTCCCGCGCACAACCACTGCGCCACCGGGGCTCAGCCCTCAAAGCTGTTTCAATTAAAAAAAAAAAAGCGAAGGAGAAATGCACATGGATGGAGCCTGGAGTGACGTCCTTCTGACCATTGCCCAGGGATGTGATAACCCAGCTATGGGGCAGAACGCACTGGGAAGTGGATCGTGCCAGATGCAGTCAGGTGAAAAGGGAGCATCTTCTCATTTGATCTCCCCATCTTAAATTTGTGCTAGTTTTCCATAGTTTCTACTTTTTTTTAATTGTGTGTTCCCCCACCCCTGTCTTATACGTTGCTAGTGTTTTTATTTTTGTTGACATGTTCTCTGTATGTGGCATCCAGGATAGGGACATCTAAAGGGATGGTCACCAAATGGATGGCTCTTTGGGGGTATGGCAGGGGAGGGAGGGCTGGGGAACTAATAGCTATGAGTATAAGAAAGAAGAACATGTTCTAAAATTGATTATGGCAAGGGTTGTCCATTGTTTCTCGATAGGCTTGAACTATTGAATTGCATGATATGTAGAGTATGTGTCAATAAAATTGTTTAAACAACAGATAGAGAAAGAGGGAGAAAAATCCCTGACGATGGAAAGGCCAGCAGCAAAGAAGGCAACAGCTCCTGCTTGTTGCATGCAGGTGAAACCACGAGGGGAAGTTTGGCTGCGACTGGGTGGTGGTGACAGTCTGTGGTGTAACCTACAAGGGCTTGGAAGCTGAGCTTACAAGAGTTTTTTTTTTTAATTGCCAACCTCAGGGATAATTGAAGAACAAAGAATAAACTGCGGGAACGTGGGGCAAAAATGGTACAGACAATTGTTTCAGAAGGTGTTACCCCTTTGATGGCCCCTGTCGTGTCATCTGATGTGGTTTGAAGCCCCGGCCCCCTCTGGTGGTCTCCCCGGATTCATGGAGTCTTATCAGTCTTCCTGAAAAACTACACTAGAACAGCAAGGCCGTCCTTTATATATTTTTCTTCCTCATAGGGTTGGTATTAGTAATGCATTAGTAATGTATTAGCTTGATCCTATTCTCTAAACAAGTGACCCTGGGCCCCAGAAGTGACCCTCAGAGTCAGGGGCTGCCCAGAGGGCTGGGGGACCCTGCCCTGACTAGGAGTTTGCAGTCTGCATCTGTCGGTGCACTGCCCTTCACGTGCGGTGCATGAGTGTCCTCATCCTCAAACACTGATGTTGCTTGTCCTCGATTCTCGCCGTGGCCAGCCCAGCAGCGTTAACCAGAAGGTCCTGTCGGGGTGGCCCTAATTCCCTGCCTGCCCCACTGGGCTGCTTCCGGCTCAGCAGTATTGAATGTCAACATTATTCAAGTGTCCTTTCCTGCTACCCAGGAAGGGCTCAGCGGGGGGCTTGGGTGCAGTGGGGTCTCTGGGCCTACAGAAAGGAGAGGGGTGAGTTGATGCTGCCTGCTGTGGCTGGGTGTCTCTGGGTGTCTCCGGAAGGCTCTGCAAACATTTCCTAGGGTTCCCTGGGCAACTAGGCGCTAAGCTGAGGCTGGGAGTTAGCAGGGTCTGAGGTGGTGTGGTGTGGCTATGCCAGGACAGGGTGTAGCAGGAAGGGCCCAGTGAAGGTGCGGGCAGAGGGGCAGAAGCCAGGGCCACAGTCCACTGGGTCATATTCCAGCCACCAGAACCCTGGGCAGGAACCCAGGACTACCCACAGGGTCTCCCCTAGTCTGAACCAGACCAATGGTTAGTGACTCCGACAGGGACACCGCAGACACATTGCGGAGTGGCACAGGGTGGAGCTGAGGCGTCTGCTTAGTCCCGGCCAAGCACGACAACAAGATCCCACTGTCTGTGAGGGGTCACTCTGGGAGGCAGGCCCTCTTCCAAGCCCTCCCTGTATGGGGATAGGTGAGGACTGGCGAGATGCAGGGGTCTGGCCATCTTTAGGGCCAGGCTTGTCCATGCTTGAACTCGAGGACTCGTCCCTCTGGGCCGCAGCAGAGGGAGTGGACCAGAGAAGGGAGTCAATCCACTGGCAGAAGGAACGAGTCCTAGCCCTCGATCGGCAGGGCCGGGAGAGAGCCGGCGGAGTTGGCGCTTAAGGAGCCGTGTTTGAGGCTAGACCTGAGAAGAGACCCCTGTGGGAGGGGGTGTGTTGGGGGGGGGGGCGATCCAGGGCCAGCAGGAAGCAAGGGGAGCGACCTACAGTACAGACGAAGGCTGAAACGCCTGACTCCGGGGAACAAGTGTGATGAGCCCTGGCTGACCAAGACATCTTTGCCCCCAGGTTTGCCGGTCCGTGTCCTGCCCTGCTGGGTGGCATCTACCGAGGGTGTTTGGAGGTGACAGTGGTGGGAATGTTCTGTGGTGAGAGGGGAGAGCCAGGGTGGCTGCAGAGGCTGTGGGGCAGAGAGAGAAGTTTCTGGAATGAAGCCGCTGCTGAGGGGAGCGGGAGTTGGTGAATAAGCACAGATGTTAAACTGGGACCGTACAGAAAGGTCCAGCTGCTCTACAGGGGTCTCATCCCCCCCCCCCCCCAAGATCGGTAAAAATGGAGGGAGATACAATGACTTTTCAAGTCCCCTTAGGATGGGAGCCACACACTTACTTCTTTCTTGTCTCAGGCTCAGAGGTCAATGACCGGGAATGGTGAGGACTTTGGACACAGTAAAGCCTTCTGGTCTCCGGCCCTGGGATCTAGCAGCAGACCACATGGTCATCCCTGACTTTCTGGCTTGTTTCCTAGACCCCCCCAAGCCATGATGCAGTTGAAGCAAAACGAGAGGGAATGAAAACATAGGACCCGGAGGTGAGAAGAGGCCCCAGGGAAGGTTCCTTTTCTAAGGTCCCTTTGAAGCTGACCGGCTGCAGCCTGTTCTTCATAAAATGTGATTGTGTTCACACATCTGTAAAATGCCACTGGCCATTGTGACAAGCCAACGATGCCTGGTGTGAATTATATTCACCCCGTTCTGCATCACCATCGCCGTCTATTTCCAAAGGCTTTTCTTCACACCGACAGAGGCTCCGTGCCCCTCGAGCAGTCACTGCTCAGTCTCTCCCTGCCCCGCTCCCAGGAACCAGTAGCAGATGTTTGTGTTTATGCATTTGCTTGTCTAGATATTTCATCTGTCTTGGAGGAAGTAGAACCAGAAGACTCCTGGGAAGCCGGAATGGCAAGACTTTGTCTCATCGACTTTGCACATGTGACCAAGGACTAATTCCCAGGGAGGGGCATCCTGCTGAGTGAGGTAGAGGAGACCCTCACCATGCGGGACGGACCTTGGGCCTACAACAAGGCATCAGAGAAAACAGCGGTCACCAGCCTGGTGCAAGACCGGGGATTGTTTTGTTCTTTTGTACGTAAGGTTTCTACGAGTTGTAAGAGACCCAACAGCACTCAGCAACACCAACAACACATGTCACATGCATGGGATCATATGTCACACACATGGGATCACATGTCATACACAAGGAGTTATAGGTCATATAAATGTGATCATGTGTCATACACATGGGATCATAGGTCACACACATGGAATCATATGTCATACACAAGGGGTCATATGTCATAAATGGGATCACTTGTCATATACATGGGATCATAGGACACACACATGGGATCATAGGTCACACACATGGGATCATATGACATTTGTCCTTTTTGGGGCTGACTTGTTTTAACCCATTGAGTTTTCAAGGTTCATCAGCATCAGAGCATGTATTAGAACTCTGTTTCTCTCTAAAATGAATACTTTCCCACTGGAGGGATAGGATATGTTTTGTTTATCTAATCATCTGTTCATGGACACCAATTGTTTCCACCATTTGGCTGTGGCGATAAATGGGAAATTCAACCCACATCCACCTCCATCTAGTGTATGCTGTGTCATGGCGACTCTACACAGGATCCCCCAGGCTGTGTTCATCTTTACAGGAACAAGCAGCCCCAGCATTCTTCTGTGGACTGGCAGGTGTGTTTGAACAGCTGACCTGGCAGTGCCACAGAGTTGTAATTAGTGCTGCTAAAAGCATTAGTGTTCAAGTATCCGTTTCAAATCCTTTTGATTTGAAGTGGATTCAATCCAGTCAACACCACTTTGGGATTGTCACCCTCTTGTTAGCCCACCTTGTGAAGAGCTTTCCTTGGGTCAGATTAGGCGGGGCTTGAGGGACCGACCACCTGAGAGGGTGAGATGAGGAGGCATATCCTAATACCCGCTGCCTTCCAGAAAACCAAGTCGGCATTGGGCCATCAGAGCCTTCCACAGCATGGTGGTCAAGCACGTGGGTTTGGGTATGAGAATCTGAGCTGTAGCTTTAAGGACCTGCCCCACCATCTCTCTCCTATGTGGCCATTCATGCAGTTACAGGACCTCCAGGGCCTCCAGTATCCAAGTGGCCCCTCCAAAGTCACTTGGGGACAGCAAAGCCATAGAGTATACAGCTCAATCAGCACCAGCCAGAAAGCCATAAAGAGGATTAAATGAGAGGGTCTTTGTAAGGGGTTCAGCATTGACCCTAGCCCATAGCCACTGGAATTCTTGGCATCATCATCATCATCATCATCATCATCTTCATCTTCAATAGTTGTCACAAAGACCCTTATGTGCTATCCTGGCGCCTGTACCCAGTCTATTAGGGAGAAAGGTACTCCCTCCCACACTGAAGAAGTCTCAGAGGTACCCCCATCCCAGCTGCTTTGCTCGGGGCATCCACACGTCACTACCTTGACCTAAACTCTCCATGCCTCCACCCTCTCTCCTCCATGTGCACAGCCTCTCGCCAGCTTGGGTGTTTATTTCTTGCTGTTGGATGCTATGATTTAATTCTTGCCTGGGAGATCATTCAGCCCGAGTATGTGCCGAAGGAAAGCATATTTCAGCACCCACCAATTTCCATATAGATAAAAAAAAGAGTGAAAAAAATAGAAGATCCACCCCAACAGCGCCTCCTCACGCACGCTGGCTCTGAAGGCATTTCTTGAAGATGGATGACCCCGTTAGCCGGCTAAGAGGGTTTTCTTGACTTGTCAACAGTTTTATCCTTCCCCCCACCACCCCAAACATTCTTGGCTATAAATTATTCATTGCCCAGTTAGTGGTTAAAGAAAAATAAGACTGCCAGGCTGGGGGCCCCTTGCTTTTTCCTCGGGCTGCTGTACAGGTCCAAGTTGTGTTTTTCCTTCCCACTGCGGGAGCAGTAGGCATCTCAGAGAGTCTTGACTTGGAGGCTTGTGGCCGTCACCTCCTGGGAGAGGTGAGTGGGGATCGCTCAGGATGGGTCAGGCACCATTTGGGGGTGAGGCAGGGCTCTGGGGTTATCATGCGAGGGAAATGTGCTGGGAGAGAGGTTGTTTTTTTGGCTGGAGGATCAAGGTTCTCAAACAAGATCCTTCCCTCGTCCCAGCCTATTCCAAGTTCCTGGCCCTGAGAGGGTGGGGATGGGTCTCTCGGACAATCAGATCCCACTTCTCCATCTACCCATCTCCAGGTGTTGGCCTCTGGCTTGGCGATAGCACCCATAGCTTTGCCCCATGCCCACCCTCTGTCCTGCATAACCCTGGGGCCTCCCTACGCTCTACACACACACACACACACAATTGCACACACAATTGCACACACGTACAATTGCCCCACCTGGTTGCTCTGCCTATGGCCCTGCAGTGGTGGTCCCAAGCTGGGACATATGGTTCGGTTCCTAGGCTGACTCTCTGAGTGATCCCATCTGGAGATGCCTCAGAAGACAGGCCTGGCAAGGGGTCCCCCAGAGGAGGAGTTCACTCACCATCAGCCACCCCAGCAGGATAGGCACCCCAAGGGCCTCTACAAGGGCACCCCAGTTGAGGTTCTAGCCCCTGTGTGAGCTGCCTGGGACGATCTGAGTCCATTTGTTGTCCTCGCTTTCCTTCCTTGCTGGGATGTGAGGGTTGGGTCAGGGTTCTCAGTGGTTTGGCAGCAGAGGCCGTGCAACCCCCGCATGGTGTGTCTGTGATCAGTTCTTGGATCAGATGTGCTGTGGACTGCCAAGGAGTCATCAGAAGAGTAGGGTGGCGGGCAGCTCCTTCATGCCGACCATGACCCTGATGGAACTGTAAGGAGGTCTCCCCAGGGGTGTGGTCTACCTTCTACAGAAGTAGACGCTGTGGAAAAGCTTGCTTGCTTTTTCCTGGATCGGTATCCTGCATCTGACTCCCCAACCCCTGGTTCTTTGGGTGAGAGCCCACTGCCTGCCATATTGTCTGCTGGTCCAGGGTTCACCACAGGCTTGACATCTGACTGTGGGCCTGGGATTCATTCATCTCTCTAGTCGCAAGCCCCACCCGCTGGCTGGACTCATCTGCCTCTGCAGCCTGTGGCTCTCTGGCTCATCTTGGGTCCATCCACCCCAAAGCCCAATATCTGACCCCCACACTCAAAACAAGACTGAATTGAACTCACTTCTTTAAAAAAAAATTATGTTATTGGGGCCTCATGCCACTCTTACCACAATCCATGCATCCATCCCTTGTGTTAAGCCCATTTGGATGTTTGTTGCCCTCATCATTTGCAGAGCATTTTCTTTCTACTTGAGCCCTTGGTATCAGCTCCTCATTCCTGCCCCTCTTCCTTCCCCCATCCATCCTCTCTCATAAGCCCTTGATAATTTATAAATTATTATTATATTTTCCATGGCTTACACTAACCAGTGTTTCCCTTCACCTACTTTTCTGTTGTCTGTCTCCTTGGAAGGGGGTTATATGTAGATCATTGTGATCCATTCCCCCTATTCTCCTTCCCCTCCTGGTATCGCTAGTCTCAATATTAGCCATGAAAAGCTTATCTGACTTGGATTCCCTGTGTTTCCGGTTCTTATCTGTACCCATGTCCATGCTCTGATCTAGCTGGATTTGTAATTGGAGTGATGAATTAGAGTCATTATAGTGGGAGGACGGGGAGAAGAAGCATTAAGGAACTAGAGGAAAGTTGTATGCTTTTTTTTTTGTGCTATACTACACCCCGACTGGCTCATCTCCTCTATATGACCTTTCTGTAAGGGGATGTCCAATTGCTTGAAGATGGGATGGGTCTTATTTTAGACAGGGCTCTCCACAGAAACAAAAGCAGAACTGTTATGATTATATATATATATATATATATATATAGTTATAGTTATAAACAACATAAGAAATAAACAGATAAGTAGCCTATAGAACAGTACAAATGGCTCAGTCCAACTCACTTCCATGAGATAGCTAAGACACTGGCAGTTCTTCAAGTCACAAGGACTGCCAGATGCAAGGCGAGGAAGCGGACAGCTGAGTCGTCTGTAGAGCAATTCAGGCAATCCAGCCACAGGCAGCAAACAGCGAGGCAGGTCACCAACTGTCAGTCAGATGACAGGGTCTGACAGTCCCCAGCTCAAGCAGTGTATACACCCATAGTCGTATGGCAAAGCAGGTCTTGAAGGACCCTCAAACTACAGCAACACAGTCCATGGGTTGGGTGTCCCACAGGGAGTGTAGCTCACAAGTTGAGGCAGAGAACTAGCCAAGGCAGCCCCACGCTGATCCAATCACCAAAGAGCAAGAAACAAACAAAAAAAAAAGCGAGGCTTGCCTAGCTATTTATCCTCCATCCTTTAACTAAACTGCCCTTCAAGTAATCCCACATGTGTTCATTGGCCAGGTTGGCACAATAGCCCACCTATCACAGGTCTCCACCCTGGAACCCACTTCTACAAGCATTTTAAAAAATATATAAATTGTTCCTTCTCTCTCTCTTCACACACTCACACACGTGTGTGTATAGAAATATATAGATATTTACACTTAAATATATAAAACATAACACGTAGGTAAATATTTCTATTTGTGTGTCTCACTCCCTGCTGTTGAGTCCCTGTGAGTGACAGGGTAGAACTGCCCGTGTGGTTTCCTGACACGGTAACGCTTTCCTCGCGCAAAGTGTCTTATCTTTCTCCCATAGAGCAGCTGGTAGTTTCACACTACAGACCTTGTGGTTAGCAGCCCCATGCATAACCGGCTCTGCCACCTGTTCATGCACATGTGTGCCTGAACTACCGATCGATCGTCATCCATCCGTCCGTCCATCCTGTGTCTGTCTATGTCACTGGTTTGGCTTCTTTAGAGAACGCAGCATGGCACGTGGACTCTGAAGGGACTGGTTGCCCGCTGCCCTGTCCTCTCAGTGCTGCTCCTCAGTCCTTTTGTCAATTCCTGTGGTGTGGCTGGGGCTCCTGACTGCCTGCTCTCTAAAGGCCATGGCTGGGTGAGGTGACGTTAGCCATCCATTACTGGGCACCCAACGTGGGGTGCCATCTACTGACCCCCCCCCAGGTGCTGTGGTCCGCTTAGCAGAGTGGCTCTCGCCGGGTTCACTTTGTGCTGGGCAAAGTCGACATTCACTGACTGAGGAAAGAAGAAGTGGAAGCCCCAGCATTGTGTCTTGGGCTGCGCGCTGTAAGTTGGGGAGTTTGAAACCACCCTCTGCTGTGAGGGAGAAAGAGGAGGCATTCTATTCCCCTAGAGTTACAGCCCCAGGAACCTACAGGTGAAGTTCTGCCCCTGTCCTAGAGGGTCACCGTGGGCCAGAATGGACGCGATAGCTGTGAGTTTTTTTTTGATAAAGGAAAGGAGTAACCGGGAGATAGCCAGGTCTCTGCCCCAGGAGCACTGTATTACTGGGGATGATGTGGGCAGATGGAAACATAGGGTTTGAAATTAAAATTTATTCTAGGTTTTATTATTTCTATTTTCTTTTGGACTGAGGCTTTCATTTTGTTATGGCTATAGTTTTGGGGGGTATCATTTTCTTGAAATGAAATCCAGCTTAGGTCAATCTTTAGAGACAACAGCTAGATGAATAATAGTTGCTTGGGGTAAGGTGAGGGAAAGTTGGGGGGACGTAGGGAGCTAATAATAATGTGTACAAAATGAAGCAAATATTCTAAAATTATTGGCAGCGATGCTTGCACAACTCTTTAATATATTCAAACCATTGAGCTGCACCATACGTGAATGATGCCAATTCAACGCTAAAGTGGAAAATAAACCAAGCAAGAACACTACGGGTGGTGTTGGGGCAGCTGACTTCTAAGTGCTCCCCATCCTGATAATCTCCGAGTGTATGTCCAGTCCGTGTGGCCTGGGGGTCGGTGTCCAGGCCCCACGTGAGGTTCATTTAGGAATGGACTCGTGGCTCTGAACCACCCCACGCTGCTTCCGCGCTCTGCGGTGGGACTTAGAGGGGGCTGTGCCTGCTGGCGTCCACCCCCGGGCAGGACACGTCCCCGGGGCACAGGTGGGGGCTTTGGGGCTGGGGTATGCGTGCTGCAATATCCATGATATCCATCCGCTTGCGTCCCTCTGGCGCCGCCCGAGATGCCTGCGAGACAGCTGGCCTGGACCAGGGCAGCGGGTTAGGCAGCCCAGGGGTGCGGTCCACATCAACGCCCCGAGAGTCACCGTCCCCGCGGGCTGACGGGTGCATCTTCACTTATCAGCGGTGACAGGGTCGCTCCTCCCACGTCTGGCTGGCGCCACCTGGCTCCAACACCACAGCCCCTTCCTGCAGGAGTCAAGCCTCGTTCCACATCTCCAGTCCCTGCCACGGATGGTGTCCCAGTGAGCACTCCTCCAAGCCGTGACACCCAGGGTGTCAGAGCCGGGACTGCAGCACAGGGGTCTTCCCTGTGGAGCAGAGGTGCATTGGGCTGCTGGCTGCAAGGTGAACAGTTTGAAACCCCCAGCTGCCCCAGGAGAAAAACAGGCTTTCAACTCCCCTTCTCCCCCAACATTACAGTCTCAGTAACTTTAGCCATGACTCCTAGGGGGTGTGGCAGGAAAGGTTGGGCTGGGAGTGGAGGGTGGGGGGGGTTAATCTCGATGAGTTCGAGCATGAAGAAATGCTCAAAAACTGATGGTGGTGATGGTGGTACAGCTCTTCGTGATGTGATTCAACTATTCAACTATATAATATGTGAATGAAATGCTAATAAGACTGTCAAAAAAGAGAGATAGAAATAAAGTTAGTCTCAGTGTCTCCTGTCCTGTAACTATGGACCATTCGCGGAGTCTTTCTGCCTTGAATGGTTGGTATCAAAGGCACGCACATGGGCAGGGTGGGCCTGCACAATGATTGTTGATGGGGCTGTCCCCATTCAGCGTGACCCTAAGGACAGAGTAGAAGTGTCCCCGAGGGCCTCCAAGGCTGTCATCCTCAGGAAAGCTGACCGCCGCATCTTTGTGCCTCCCAGCAGCTGGGGGGTTTGAACTGTTGACCTTGCAGTGAGCAGCCAAGCAAGCCCATAACCATGGCACCAGCAGGCCCTCTGTCATCTGGAACGAGCCCTGGTCAACTTTATGCAGGCCCGGGGACTTCCTGGTAACTACCCATTGTGCACACGGCCCCCCCTTCATGAATCATAGGAAGAGCCTCAGACCCCAGGGAGGTGGGTTTCCTGAAGTTTTGCTTGGTGCACACTGTTTGGGGACAGTGACTGCTAGAGTACCCCTGAGCATTCGAGGCTGGGTTTGTCTTTCAAAACTGAAGACGACAGAAAGAGAATCTGTCCCTTCAGCCCTTTCTCTTTCCTCCCAGAATCCCCCAAGCTCATCCTTCCCCAAGGTGGGTGGGGTGTGTGGTCTATTAGCCCACCATAGTTCAAATCCATATATGGACTACTTCAGGCTTTTCTGTTCCTCTAGAACAGGTAATAAAGAGGAAGTAAACAGGAAATGAAAAAAAAAAAAAAGCCAAAGCTACAGGGGATAAAACAGAAAAAGCCCAACTTCCTAAAATTGAATTTGCAGCCACTGTCCCCTCTTGCTATGAGCGGCCATCTGAAGGAGGCAACTTCTGGACCCCAGAAGCTGCCTGAAACTTGGGGTTCGTAAGGACACCGGTAATCCCGTGTTAACCTGGGGCTGGGGCAGTTCCTTCGTCGGGAGGCCCAGTCTCCCTGGCATCCCTGCTTGCCCCTTCCAGGCCAGTCTTTCTCTGTGCGCGCTCTCCTGAGGTTTGACTCTCCTTAGCATTGCTGTTGTTATTGCTGTGAGGTGTTATTGAGTGGGTCCCAGACCACTGCAACCCCAAGCGCAGCAGAAGGACACACTGCCTGCCCTGCACACCCCCCAGCCTGCCCGTGTGCGTACCTTTGATACCAACCATTCAAGGCAGAAAGACTCTGCGAATGGTCCATAGTTACAGGAAGGTGCTAGCAGTTGGCAGGGAGGCCCTGACGAAACTGAGGAAAGGATGCAGCCAGTCTGGGCCTGTCTCTCCCTTTGCCGGGGACCTCCTTTGGGCCAGAGGATGGAGAGGTGCCCACGGGTGTCTGGGCCTTTCCTGCCAGAAGCAGGGGCCGACACCCAAGCACCTTCCCAAACAAAGCCAGGTCAGCTACAGGGTGAGTGAGGCCCAGAGGATGCTCACGGGCCAAACAGGATGTCCTCGGTGTGGAAGGGGATCGCTTCCTGTGTTTGCCTGGCAGCCAGGCCCAGAGCGTCACCACCTCTGGTTGCTGGAAAACAGATTGAGCTAGAAGCTGTTGACCTGCAGATGGCCTTGAGAGCCCAAGGTTGTGCTTTTGAATATCAGAAGAGGCACCGAGTGGGGATACCTCCTGGGCCCCCAATTCCTCCCAAGAGTTACAAGGAGCACTCCCTGTGAGCTCAAGCAACCAACTTCAGAGGCTAAGAAACCCCAGTCGGTCACTGCCCGGATGTCCTGGGCCGTTTCCTTGCCGGCAAAGCGGTGGTTGCACTGCAGCGTGGGCTCTTTGGCTGGACCGAAGCTACTCTATTGCACGGTCACCATATCGATGACCCAGCTGTGTCCCTGATCCACTGTTTGTGAGTGCACGACCTGTGCGTGGATGGCAAAGCCAGCAAGTTGCCGTGTGTCTCCACCTTCGTCAACACAGAGTTACCGAGCATCTTTTCCAGCAAGGTCCTGACTCAGCAGATTTGGGGTCCTAAGATTCTGGTCCCCAACAGCTCCCAGGACATCTTCTGGCCACACATGAAGTAGTGAGGACTGACAGCTTGAACTGGCTGGTATGGTAGGACACAGATGGGGACAGTGGGGAGGCAGGTAGAGGCAGATGGGGACTGGTTGGTGAGGGGGCTTGGGAGGCATGGGCTGGACATTTGAGGAGAGCCTGGGCTGCACGACAATGTGTGTGTGTGTGTGTGTGTGTGTGTGTGTGTGTGTGTGTGTGTGTGGTGTCAGACTGCCAACAGCTTGGCACTTTCTGAGATTTGATTTACCAGGTCACTTGGCTGCACTGCACTGCCCAGCAGGGTCTGAGCTTTCTGGAACCACAGTGGACTCAGGACTCCCCCTGTTCCCCCAGCGCATGTCCATCTCTTCACAAGGTGGCCTCTGGGCCATTCAAAGACAAGCGCCGTCCTCAGATCCATTGTCCATTCTTCCTTTGCCTTAAGCTGTGGACTGCTAACTTCCAGGTTGGTGGTTCAAACCCACATGAGAAAGATGAAGCTGTCCACTCCCACAAAGACTGGCAGCCTCGGGCACCCAAGGGAGTGGCTCTGTTCTGTCCCATAGGGTAGCTGTGAGCTGCAACCGACCTGATGGCGGCGAGGGTGACTCCTGGAAAACCCCCACAGTCACCAACAAACCCAGCCCAACCTCGCCGCCTCCCGACCCGCTTCCCTCCTCTATCCTCCTTCAGAAGGATGGAAAACTCATTAAGATCCCAGAGAACAAGGATCCAAGGGACAGCTGGCCAGGACTCGCTCTTCACGTCCTGCTCAGAGACTGCTGGGCCTGCAGCCCAGGGTTGCCGGCGCCCACACCTGGCTGGGGGCCAACCCACCCTCTTCAGGGCCGCGCCAACCCCGCTCACTCTGCTGCAGGCTGCACATTGTCACCCAAGCTGAGTCGACTCGGCAACAGGAGATCCGGGCTCCTTCCCACTGTCTGTCCCCACCTGCCGGAGCACCAGCCAGATGTTTTCCATCGGCCCTGCTCTGCCCTGCGAGGCCAGGCTTTGAGTCAGGAGAGGAAAATCGAAGAGCGGCCGGAAGTGAGAGCTCTTCACCCTTTGGGAACATGTTGTCCACGTCGTCAGTAATGTGTCCGACCTTCACCTCTTGGCCCAACCTGCGGCAGCCCTGGACCTGGATGGGTCCTAGTTGGCCTGTTGTCTGGCCCCTCCCTGGCAGGTGAAGGAGGACCAGTAAACCTCTGATCACAGAGAGGGGAGCCAGGGTGAGACCCTGGGGTGGGCGGAGGTGGCCAGGGGCTGAGGGGTCTCTGAAGTAAAGGGTGCTGGGAATTAGCGTGAGGGCTCCCATGGTGTGGACAAGCATGGTGCTGCAGGCAGGGGGATAGCCACAAAGGAATGTGGCAGTGGTGTGGGATGGGGGTGGAGAGAGGGTGTGAGGCTTAGGGTAGATGTGGTGCCATGAGGCGAGAGGGACAGGGGCTGTCTCAGGTAAAAGGGCCTTCCCATAGGTCTAGTTTGAGCCCCTGAAATAGGCTTTAAGAAATTTATTATGATATCTCTGGTAGCTACATCAACTGTTGTCAATTTGAGACTTAAGAGTGAAGGGGTGGAGTTTAGCTGGTCGATCGGATTGCAGCTTGATGAGCTCCCTTGGAGGTGCTCAGGAGATGAACGGCTCGAGGGAGGTGGGACACACACTCACTCCCTGCAAGCCTTTGGTTCCAGGGATAAGCCTGAGGGAGCTTCACTGATGCAGCCACCTGGAGGAGAAGGAGCCACATGGAGACTCCCCCCCACTGCCACTGGGTTCATAAGACTTCCCACCCACTGGCCTGTGATCTTTCTGCAGTTGGCATTATTGCATGTACTTCGTGAGTCTGAAAAGGCATTTATAGATTGGTAGGGGACATATGGACTAATATTGGACTCATGGGCTTGATCTAGACCGTACTGGGATGCTTTCTCAGTATTCAATTGCTTGTGTATATAAAGCTATTTTTTGGGGGGGGGCATCATTGCCTTCCGGTGGTTGTGGGAGCTACCCAGTCTTGCTCCTGAAGAGCTGCTGCTAGATTTGAACCATCAAGCCAGTGGGCCACAGTCCCGCATTCAACCACTATGCCACCAGGACTCAGCCCATAAAGCTCTTTCTTATACACATGAGTGTCTATGAATTTTTTCCTCCAGTCAGCCCAGTCTAACACAGTATCTGAGACAGTGTTTGGGGGCCCTGCCTTCTTCAGGTGTACAGGTTCATGATAGCAATGGCATGATCATGCTGTGCCGCCATCTCCAAGCCACAGTGACCCCATGCACAACAGAACCCAGCACTGCTCAATGCTGCACCAATCTTTGCAATCGTTCCTGTGCCTGAGCCCCATCCATGTGGCCCCTGTGTCCATCCAGCCATCCCCAGACTGGCTGCCAAAGGTCTCGTCATGGTAGACAGAACCTCTCTGCTCCCTGATTGGGGTGTGATTCTGGACTCAAAGAGGGGGAAGCTTGTAGGTGGGGGAAGGGATGGTCAAGGAAGTGATCAGAAGATGGAACCCTGTGTGCTGGTGGGCACAGGGAGGCTTCCATTTTCAGACCCCCTGCCTGGGACAGGCTGAACTTAGCCCGAAGGAATGGGTCCTGGGCAGGGACTGGGGCAAAGATCTGGGAATTAAAAGATAAAAGTGTGTGTATATATATATATCCATATATATATATATATATCCATATATATATATATATGAAGTGGAGGGAGCGAGGGGATAGAAATATGTATTGGGTGTGAGCCTTGGTGGCATAATGGTTCTGCTTTGGACTGCTCACTGCAAGGTCAAGAGTTTGAAACCATCAGCTGCTTCTGGGGGAAGAGGAGACTTTCTACTCCTGTGAAGAGTGACAGTCGCAGAAGCCCACAAGGACAGTCCTGCCCTATCCTCTAGGATCCCTGTGAGTTGGAATCCACTCGGTGGCTGGGAGTTTGGTTTTTGAGTCACTCTGTCTCATGTCAGGTGTCCATTTGGCGAGGTGATGGTTCTCAGGGGTTTGGCAGATACTGGGCTGGCTGTCGTTCTGTCGTGCAATAGAGGGCAGTGTGGTGTGATTGATGTAATAGCCTCACTTTCAACAACTCAATATAATGTCATCACATTCCCTGCTGTAATGAAATGGGACATGAAGCCCTTCCATGATGTGATCTAATGTGAGTAGCCAAATAACTAAAAGAGGGGTTTGCTTGGTGGTGTGGCCTGTCCCAGCAAGAAAACAGATGTTCTGACATCTCTATCTCTATGTCTGTCTGTCTGTCTATCTATCAATCTGTCTATCTATCTATCAATCATCTCTATCTCCCTTTCTCTCTCAACCCTGCACTCCTCTTGTTCCTAGAACACAAGCTTGAGACTTGCCACCCCCCACCATCCTCTGAGCCAGCAGAACTCTTCAGCCTGCCGCCTGACCCACAGGCACGCCATGCCCTGGAAGTAGACGTCTCTCTGTTTATATAGGCATCTCTCACTTGCTTTACTTCTCAAGGAAAGCCAGACTGAGACGATTTCCCACGTGCTTGACGTGCATTCTCTTTGATCCCTACTTCACAGAGGAGAATACCGAGCATTGGAGAGGACCAACCATTTGCTGGGCCCCACACCCAGTCCGCAGACAGAACTGCACTATGCCCCTGTGGTTTGGGAGACACAGGTGCCTGTGACGCTGCAGGGCTGGCGTCAGGTGCTCTGATTTTTGGGTCTCCCAGGCTGTCCATCTGAAGAAGCTGTTGTGCATGCTTGCACGGCAGAGCACATGCCTTCACACTCCCTCCTTATTCCCACCTCAGGACGCCTCTCAGACCTCTAGAAGGGAAAAGTCACAGTCCTTTTGCATAACACCATTCTATGAAGGACTTTCTTTTCCCTGTTCCTCTTGCCTCCCTCCTTATAACCCTCCCTTCTGTCCTTCTTCCCTTCATTGTATTATCTTCAAACCCCGTGGCCCCTCATACACCAGGAAACAGCAACACTACAATAAATACCCATGTTAGTCCAGGTAGACTAGAGAAACAAATTCATAGACACACACACGGATAAGCATAAGGTTTATATACAAAAGGAATGGAACATTGAGAAAGCATCCCAGCCCAGTACAGTTCAAAGTCATAAGTCTGATATTAGCCCATATGCCCGAAACCAGTCTGTAAAGTCTCCTTCTGACTCACAAAGTCACAGGCCAGTGGGTGCAGAATCCTGGTGTTGGTGGAGGTCTCCCCATGGCTCCTTGCTTCTAGGACTGAAGGTCCATCAACGGCGTCCAGTGGTGGTAGAAGCAACTCAGCACTGGCAGGGGTCTCTATGTGACTTCTCCAGCTTCACCGGTCTGGTTTCATCAGGGTGAGGTTGTGTGGCTTCTCCTCTGGCACCTTTAGCTCCTCGGAAGTTGCCATCTTGTCTTGTCTGTAGTTCATCGTGTCGGAGACTGATTCCCAACAACTGGGGAGATGGCTTCTCATCTCCACCAGGGAAATACCATGAGATTTCCCAGAAGTCACAGGAGAAAGCCATACCCGCACAGAGGTCTCATTGGTTACTCAGTGGCTGTCTCCAGATTAACAGGCTAGACTCCTCCTCTACATCTCAATCATGAAATTAACATAAGCACATGACTGCCACAATACCTTTTGTTCCATTCTCCCTCACTCACCACCTCTGCCACCCACCCTGGGGAACCAGGTTCCATAGGGCGGGGGTGGACCATTATGGTGCCTTCTATACCTGCCCCCCCCCATCACATGTAAGTGTAACCCTGCAAGGCATTTTTCATCTTAGTCATTTTTAACGTTTAAAAAGAGACATGATGCTGTGTAATCTTTTTCTTTATAGACTTTATGGATTTATAGAAGTGTTGAGATGATAGGAGTGTGTGTGTGTGTGTGTGTCCTGGATAATCTTTTCAGATCTTCTTGTCTCTGTCAAAATGGTCTGGTTCCTTTGGAGAAAAACTTGGTGTTGCCGTGTCAAGCGGACCTTGCGCGGACACGGTTGCTGCCGCAGGTGACCCTGACTCTCGATGACCCAGGTACGGGGGAGCAATGGCACTGAGCCGTCCTCTGCTTGGCTGGGATCAGACCGTCACGATCCGAAGGGTTCCTTGGGCTGAGCTTCTGCAAGTGGAGCACCAGGACTTACTTCCTGGGTGACGTCGCGCTGAAACCACACTGCGTGCAGGCCTCCGCTTGCAGGCAGGCATCGGCTGTGCGCTGAGTGCGTTGACCGGAATAACCACCCTCCCTCCTCCCCTCGTGGACGGCTGGGATCCTCCCCTGGCAACCCGGTGAGCATCCTCCGAAGTATGCACCAGAATATCCTTAGCAGCCTTGCTTCAGAACATTGGAAGTCCTCCAGATCCTGTCAACAGAAGCAGATAAATAGATAAATAAGTCGCTGTGTATTTATACACGGAGGAATTATAGGGTAGTAAAACTGAGTAGCAGCAGGCCGCTGCAGTGTGGATGGGTCTCAGCCACATGCTCCAGAATGAAAATGAAAGGACATCCAAGACCGTCCCCTTCCTCTCTATTCATGGAGCCTCCAATGGCTGTCCTGGTTGTCCAGGGCAGAGGCTTTGGGGCTCAAGGTCCAGTCTCTGTCTGCGGGAGGCCACCCCGGAGGATGGTCTGCAGCTTGGCGCACGGCCAAGCTGAGGCAAGGTGACCAGAGCCCGAGGTACCTGGAGAAAGTGCCAGCACCTTTCAGCCGAGACTGGGAGAGTTGGCATGGTGAGGGCTTCTGCCAGAGCCAGAGAGAGAGAGAGAGAGAGAGAGAGAGAGAGAGAGAGAGAGAGAGAAAGAGAAAGAGAGAGCAGGCTCCCAGGGGAGAACTGGGGGTGGGTGTGAGTATGTAAATTCCAGGGGAATTTGGCCTTGTAAGTCCATGGCCACCACAGAAGAGGCTCCGAGCGGAGCAGGGGACATCTCCAGAGAAGGTGCCAGCTGAACAAACTGTCCCACAAGCCCATCCAGTTTCCACACTCCCCTAGCAACCTTCGTATTTTTCTGAAATAGTTTGTACTATAAAAATAGTACATGCTTATACAACATTAAAATGCGTAAAATAGAAAGAAAAAGACAGAGATCCACCCGGTTTTCACCACCCCCGGCCCCGTTCGGAGCACTGTGTTCTGCTCTGTGTACGCACACCTGGTTCCCATTCTTTTAGGTCAGGCTTTTCAGCTTTCTTACTTTTATTTTCTTTAGAAGATCGTTTTATTGGAGGCTCTTACACCTCTCAGGATAATCCACACATGAATTGTAGCAAGTATATGATTACACATGTTGACATCTTATTTTCTGAACATTTACTTTCGATTTGAACCCTTGGCATCAGCTCCTTTTTTATACCCCCTCCCATCCTGTGACCCCGTGATAAATTATAAATTATGATTGCTTTCATATCTTACATGGACTGCTGTCTCCTTTCCCCCATGGTTTCTGTTGTTCATCTGCTTGGTGGCAGGTGTGTGTGTGTGGGAGTTAGGAGTTGATCATTGCTATCAGTTTATTTCCAGTTTTTAGTCAAATATTTTCTCATTATTATATTGAGGGGAAATGAGTATATACATAGGAAGATGTGGGGGCTTCAAAAAGGTCACGGAATAATTCCACTATTTTTCTATTCAATTTCTCTGCAAACTTTTTGAAGCCTGCACACACACACACACACACACACACGCACATGCTTGTGTGTGTGGGTCACAACATAGTGCGAGAAGCCATCATAAGACAACAGTACCCCAAGGCGAAGCTATTGTTTCTTGACATGCTCTTCCTTCAGGTCCATATGCTTTCGAGGGTGAGTTTCCATCTCTGTAACCCTCGCCAAAGAGTCCTGTGCTCTTCAAGGCACACTGCACCCAAACAACCATTTCAGCATGCTCAAGGAGTTCAAGTTGTGTTCTTTGAAATGGTGTTTGAGTTGTTTGAAAAGACATCTGAAGGGGCAAGACCCCAGCTGCAGTGTGGATGGAGTTTCCCATCAAAATTCCTGTAGGACAGTCCTTGCGTCCTTGCTACCTGGGGGGAGCGAGCAGGTGTGTTGTTGTGAAGAGGACAGATTAGCTGGGGCAATTTTCCCTGACCTTCCTCTCACTTGATGCAGCTTTTAATTTTCTTAAAACTTCATAATGTGCCCCTGAGATGGTCATGTGTGCCTTGAGAAAATATTGAGAGACTTCTTTGGAATCCCAAACACTGTCCCTCTAACCTTACGAACTCATCTTTCTGCCTTGAATGCAAATGTCCCAGCAGATTCTCTGGGATCTGTGTATTTGAATTTTTTTTTTTTGGCTGCGACAACGGGGGCCCTGGTGGCTTAGTGGTTAGGTGTTGGGCTGCAATCTGCAAGGCTGATGTTTTGAAATCACCAACTGCTTCATCATGAGAGAAAGACAGCTCTCCACTCTCAAATGGTTACCGCCTCCAAGGGGCCGTTCTCTCTGCCCCTGCAGGGTTTTTATACGCCAGCATCACCTCGATGGCAGTGAGTTTGTTTTTCTTGATTCAGTGAGGCAAGGACAGGTGCATTACTGACAGAACATGTCTTTGGCCAACCGCTGTTCACAGAGACGTATTTGAGCACACTTAGTTTCGGGGGGGGGGGAAATGTACGTGTAAATGGGAAACTCGGTAGCAATACGCTTTGACCCAGTGTCTTTTAAACCGGTGAAGCTTATTCATGTCTATGTGCCATGAGAAGATTCCTCACAGAGCTGAAGAAGTGAGCAACTTTCAAGCCTGTGCGTCAGCTGCTAGGCTGGAGGCTTCTCCTGCCTCGTGGTATAGGGGCTGATGGACCCAAGG